>PISX010003804.1:77764-131191 GCA_004024625.1 Mellivora capensis | reverse complement strand
CCTGCCACCCCCCGTCACAGGACTGCTTTGCCTCAGTGGCCCTTGCCCCACCACCCCGTCTCCCCACCGGGGTCTCCTCCTTACCTGCGCTTCCCTGTGTCCCGCACACGCGCCCTCACCTGCCCCCCCCCTTCCTGGTGCTCGTTTGCCACATCTCCATGCCCTCCTGTCCTTTCTGCCCTTTACCTCGCCGTCCGCCCTCCTCCCCGCCGTCAGCTCCGGGCCCTGAGCCCTTTCTGTCCTGCCTCTCGGGCAGGACACCTACAACCTCCACCCTGTTTGGGGCCTGTTTTCCCGAGGCTCCGATCCCTTCCCGCCTCCCCTCCTTGTGCTCACGTGACCTCAGGAGGGAACACATACAGCTTGGGGTGTGCATGTGTGTGTGCGCGTGTGCGTTCTTGTGCCCCGGGTGGGGGAGGAAGAGCAGGAACGGACATGGCGATCCATCTTTGTCACCTCCAAGCCCCGCCATGCTCTCTGTGGACAGCTGCGGGGGGCCGGGAGGAGGGGGTGGTGCTTCTTAAATCACAAGCCCCGAGCTCACTTGGGCAGTGGACGACAGACAGGAGGGGCCCCAGAGTGCTTCAGCCCAGCGCGGGGGACAGAGATCGCTCTGGGGCAGAGAGAGCTGACGGAGGGCTCACCTGGAGGGCTGGTGTTGTGCGCATGTTAGCGTGTGCACGCGTGAGTGACCTGGGGCAGCTCAGGCCGCACGCTGGGACCCCCGCCCCGTCTGTGTCTTGAAGAACGAGGTTTTGGTTCCGGACTCCGGTTCCCGGTCGGCGGGTAGCGCTGAAGGTCCTCGTTTCAGGCCTGCATCCTGGCTGGGCTGTAGGCGGGCGAGGGGCCCAGGGGCTGTTGTTCTGGGGAAGAGGAAAGACCGTGGCGCCGCGTCTTTACCTCCCGGGTCCAGCTGTGCTGGCGCGGGCGTCACCCGCGCCCGCCCGCCACGCAGCCTCCCGTACCTCTTCCCCTCAGACAACCAGTTCCGAATGTCCATTCTGGAGCGGCTGGAGCAGATGGAGAAGCGGCTGGCGGACATGGCAGCAGCCGGGCAGGCTCCCTGCCGCGGTCCTGACGCGCCTCCGATCCAGGCACCTCCGCGGGGAGGGAGGTCTGGGCGGGAAGCCGAGGAGGGTCCCCCTGGAGCAAATGGCTCTGCTGTGGGACTCGCTTGTCCCTCCTGTCCCCAGCCTCCTCCTGCCTGACGTCACCCCATGGCAGGAGTGGCTATTCTGGGCGCCCTCTTGGCATGACAGGCCTCAGACGACAGACTATTTCTGATCCGAAGCGGGTGGGGGTGAAGGGGAGGGTGGGGGAGGGGACAGAGCGCCTGTGGGCCCGGGTCTCTGAGGGCGTGGCACTGACCGCAGCCGGCGTGAAGGACACACACGGGCAAGGCCGTGTGAGGTCCGGCTGCTGGAGCTGCTGGAGGAAGGGAGCCATGGTGCGGGGGACGCCCGGGAGCCTGAGCTGGGAGGCCTGGGTGGTGGGAGCCTGGACGGGGAGGGGAGAGGACAGGTGGGGGCAGCCAAGGTCACGCCGAGCCAGGGGCCGGATGCTCAGGTCCCTGCCTAAGGGGGGTCTTCTGCACAGGATGAAGGCCAGGGGCCCGGCTTTGAGGCTCGGGTGGTGGTCCTGGTAGAGAGCATGATCCCACGCTCCACCCAGAGGGGCCCTGAGCGCCTGGCACACGGGAGCCCCTTCCGCGGCATGAGCCTTCTGCACCTGGCCGCTGCCCAGGGCTACGCACGCCTCATCGAGACGCTGAGCCAGTGGCGGTGAGCAGGGCCGCGGGGAGGCGACCAGTGCCAGGGATCAGGGAGAGCCCAGACCACCCGGAGCCCCGCCAGGAGGGAGCTGTGGTTGGTATGGGAAGAAGGGCCAGGAGAGGACTCGCATTCAGGGAATTTCAGCACTGTGCTCCCCGCCCCGACTTGGGATGCTGAGTTTTGGAGCTTCTCCTGCCCTGTGTCTCTTCAAGCACCGCCCGCCCATCTTGGTGCTTCTGGACAGCTACCACGGCACCTGCCCTTACCCTGACCGGGCTCTGGTGTCCCTGTCCCAAATCCTCCAGGAGCGTGGGGACGGGGAGTTTGGACTTGGAGCAAGAGGCTGACCCACTCAACGTGGACCACTTCTCCTGCACCCCGCTGGTGAGCGCGTGCGGGGCGCTGCCTGGGGATGGGTCTTGCAGGGAAGACCCAGCCAGGGAGGCCCAGGCCTCACCTCCTGCCCCCTACCCTCTCGCAGATGTGGGCCTGTGCCCTGGGCCACCTGGAAGCCGCGGTGCTCCTCTTCCGCTGGAACCGGCAGGCGCTCAGCATTCCCGACTCCCTGGGCCGGCTGCCCCTGTCCGTGGCGCACTCCCGGGGTCACGTGCGCCTCGCCCGCTGCCTCGAGGAACTGCAGAGACAGGAAGCTTCAGCCGAGCCCCCGCTCGCCCAGTCGCCACCCTCCTCTAGTCCCGACACTGGTGAGGCTCGTCCCTGGTCTTCCTGAGAGGAGGCTGTGCGTGGGAGGACGACGGTTGGGCACCCCCTACCCTGGCTTCCCCCTCCCCTCGCAGGGCTGAGCAGCGTCTCCTCGCCCTCGGAGCTGTCGGAGGGCACCTTCTCCGTCTCGTCTGCCTACTCCAGCGCCCCGGATGGTAGTCCTCTGCCGGCGTCCGAGACTGTCCCTGGCCAGCTCTCCGCCGGTGGCCCCGAGGTCCCCCTGCTCCTCATGGACTGTGAAGCCACCAACCCCCACGGGCCAGCCCCCTCCCCACCTCCTCTTCCAGCAGCCCCAGAAGGTGGGGCTGCCCCTGAGGAAGCAGACGGCCCGCCGGCTGTGGACGTGATCCCGGTACGCCATCTGCCCGCGGGTGGACGGAGCTGTGCGGGGTGCGGGGTGCGGGGTGCGGCGCAGACACCAGCATCCCTCAGAGCAGAAGCAGTGTCTGGCTTCAGCTGGGAAGAAGGGGCCGGTTGCCCTTGTTTTGGGGACAGGCACGGGAACCCTTTGTTTAGCACCACTCAGAGCTTGTGACTCCAAAAGTCACGAGGCATCAGAGGTTAAAAATCCTGGGGAGCAGCCCCTGCTGATCCGTGAAGACACGGGGTCCTCAGGGATGCTGGGCAGCTCAACGGAGTGAGGAGCAGGGAGGGCGGCACGGGTTGACGGCGAGAATCCTGGGGTCTGGCAGCACCTGGGCTGCTCAAACCCGGGATGTGCCTTCCCCAGAGAGGCTGCCAGAGTCCCGGACAGCTTCAAGAACAGCACAGAGACCCGCGCTGCGTGTGGCCAGAGCAGTGCACGGGGCCATGGGGGGACCTCCAGGGCCTGGGGTTGTGGGCCTAGCCAAGCCCGTGGGGAGGGCGTGCTGGGGGGCTGCCCGGGAGCAGGTCCCTGGGTGGGGGGCAGTGGGTAGTCAGCCTGGAAGGCCAGGGGCTCCATCTGCTCAGTTCCTGCATCCCTGTTTGGAGCAGGGCTTTCCTGTCCTGTTTTCCACGACGTCTCCACACAGAGGGCCGCCATGCACCCACATGGGATCCCAGGGAGTATAAATGCAGAAATCTGCGAAGTGGGGAGCTGGGACAGCCATCTGCGAGGCCTCAGGCTCTGGTGGCGACGGGAGTGACAGGAGGTGGACGTTGGCTACAGCTGTGGCTGGGCGGGAGCACCTGGCAGTGGGGGCGGCTAGGGACTCAGCAGCTTCTCCTTCATGCAGGTGGACATGATCTCACTGGCCAAGCAGATCATCGAAGCCACGCCAGAGCGGATAAAACGAGAGGACTTCGTGGGGCTGCCCGAGGCCGGAGCGCCCATGAGGGAGCGGACAGGGGCCCTGGGGCTCAGCGAGACCATGTCCTGGCTGGCCAGCTACCTGGAGAACGTGGACCATTTCCCCAGCTCAGGCCCCCCCAGGTGACCAGCCCAGGAGAGAGCATCTAGACGTGTCCAGGGTGGATGGGAGCAGGGAAGGAGACTTTCCCGAAGCCAGAGCTCCACTGCAGCTCGGGCACCAGGGCCTTTGAGGAAAGACTGAACCGGCTGGGGAGCTCCCAAGTCCCTCTCCATGCCGTCGCCCAAGCTCTGCCTTCGCAATGGTTCCCTCCCTGTTACCTCCCTCTCCCTGTTCCCCTACAGCGAACTGCCCTTTGAGCGTGGGCGCCCGGCTGTCCCTCCAGCCCCCTCCTGGGCAGAGTTCCTTTCTGCCTCAGCCAGCGGCAAGATGGAGAGTGATTTCGCCCTGCTGACGCTCTCGGATCACGAGCAGCGGGAACTGTACGAGGCCGCCCGCGTCATCCAGACGGCCTTCCGAAAGTACAAGGTCAGGGGGCCGGGGGGGTCCCAGGGTGTGCATGACAGCAGTCCGAGTCGGGGGGAGACTGGGCTCCCGGCCAGTGGCAGGACAGGTCAGGTGACCATTGGGGGCCTCGGTGCTGACTCCCTTGTCTTGCCCCAGGGCCGGAGGCTGAAGGAGCAGCAGGAGGTGGCGGCGGCTGTGATCCAGCGCTGCTACCGGAAGTACAAGCAGGTGAGAGCTGGGTCTCCAGACGGCGCTCCCGCAGGTGCTCCCCCAGGCACCCGGTGCACACGCACCCCCACCCCCACTGCGCGGCCCTGCTGAAGCCCTAACTCCCCTTCTCTCTCCACAAGCTGACCTGGATTGCACTTAAGGTATTAGGCCTGAGGTCTGGGTGTGAGGTTGTCCGTGATGATTCAGCTTCCCACGAGCGTGTGGACCAGAGGCTTACACCAGCTGAACCTGGGGGCGACCCGCAGGGGTTTGGGCCTCTGTTCCTGCAGTTCAGCCTCTGCCCCTCCATGTCTGCAGTTTGCGCTCTATAAGAAGATGACCCAGGCGGCCATCCTGATCCAGAGCAAGTTCCGAAGCTACTACGAACAGAAGCGCTTCCAGCAGAGCCGCCGGGCGGCTGTGCTCATCCAGCAGCACTACCGCTCCTACCGCCGTCGGCCCGGGCCTCCCCACCGGCCCACGGGCAGCCTGCCCGCCCGCAGCAAGTACGGCCGCCCGCTGCCCTGCGCCCACTCCCAGCCCAGCATCCGGCCCCTGCCGGGCCCCTGGGGTGCTGAGCCCAGCATCCAGCCCGTGTGTCTCCCTCCTGGGTCCCGGGGCTGAGGGCAAGGGTGCTGGTGTGCCCCGGCGCCTCATCCTTTCTTCTGCCCCCAGAGGCTCCTTCCTCACCAAGAAGCAGGACCAAGCAGCCCGGAAGATCATGAGATTCCTGCGGCGCTGCCGACACAGGTGCTCCCTTCTCCGGCGGGGTCCCCCGGGGCACCTGCACGCGCCCGCGCCAGCCTCCCCGCGGCCCCCCTGCTGGTCTCCTGACTCCTTCCCCTTGTCTCTGCAGGATGAGGGAACTGAAGCAGAACCAGGAGCTGGAAGGGCTCCCCCAGCCCGGACTGGCCACCTGACTGCGCCCCGCCCTCCCCAGCGCTCTGGGGGCCGCTTCTGACCGTCTCAAGAGGGAGAGGCCTCTCCGGGGGAGGGGAGCCCCTGCCGGCAGCTGTCCCCGTCCCTAGGTCTCCCCCATGGGTCGCGACCCCGCTTCCGCGTCCCCCGCCCCGCAGACCCGCGCCCCCGCCTCCCTGCATCTCCCGCCGTGACGTCCGGAGCGCCACCTGCCCCTTCTCCGCGCTCGCCCTCCGCCTGCGCCCGCCTCGGCCCTTCCCGACTTGCCTTATTTATTCGTTGGACGCGTCTCTGAATGTGCCCGCCTCGGCCCCTCCCCCGCCGCGCGCCCCGCCCGACCCCGCGCGTCGGCGCGTCCCCTCCCTCGGCGGCCGCGGGGGTCGCGCGGCGGGGTCGCCCGGTGGCCCGCGCGCCCGGGGGAGGGGCCTGTACATACTGTAACATACAGAGGAGAGTGAAGAGTCTATTTAAGGCGCCGCGCGAGCGAGCACGGCGCGGCGGGGCCCGGCCGGCTCCACGAGCACGTCTGCGTGTGCATGGGCTCGGCGTCTACGCGCTGCCATTAAACTCCGCTGCACCAGCCCGCCTCCCGCCTCTGTCTGCGCGCGCCGGGGGGCGGGGCCGGGCCGGGGGGCGGGGCCGCGGGCGCGGAGCGTGCCGCCTCCGACGTGTTTCCGGCCTTAAAGGCGCCTCGCCCTTCCCTTTAAGACGCTCCGCCCCTCCGCAGTCACTCCCAAGATGGCGGACCTGCTGGGCTCCATCCTGAGCTCCATGGAGAAGCCGCCCAGCCTCGGGGACCAGGAGTCTCGGCGCAAGGCCCGAGGTGAGGACCCCAAATCCACAGCCGCCTCTCCTCGCCCGGTTCTCAGGGCCGCACTCTCGCCCCTTCGGACGCTGCCGCCTCCTCAACCTTGAAAGACCCCTCACAGGCCCCTACGGAGACCCCTGGAGTCCCTAAAAGGGCTGCCGGCCCGCCCGCTGTCCTCAGCGGCCGGTGATTGGCTGCCCGGACCCCAGCGCCAGCCTTCCCCCTTCTTTCCTACTGGCCTTCCGCGGTCCTTGTCTCCAATTCGCCGGCGGGCCCGCCCGTCCGCCGCTCTCCGGGTCTGATTGGCTGGGTGCCTCCAGCCCCCCTCCCACCCGCGCCTGGGCCCGCCTGCGGGCTGGGGGGGCGTGTCGGCGGCCCACACCCCAGCCGCCTTCCGATTGGCTCCGCGGCACGTCCGTCCGCAGCTTCTTCGCCCCTATTGGCCCCCTCCCTTTCGGGGTCCGCCTACGACGTCTGCCCCGACCTTCCTCGGGCGCACCCGGTCCTCGGCGCCTCCGATTGGTGGCGGGGCCCGCCGGGCTGCGCCCCTCCTACCGCTCTCCCCGGCCCCTCCCGTGGCCCCGCCGCCCTTCCCTTGTGGGCGGCCGCCGGTTGCCCGGTGGTGCAGGGCCTCGCTGCCCGCTGGAGGAACGAGGGCGCCGCGGCCGTCCGAGTGGCCGCCGCCTCCTCGCCCGGTTCCCCGAGCGGGCCGGAGCGGGCCGGGGCGCACCGGGGCGGCCGCGCTAGGGGCCCCGGCAGGCTGGGGCCTGCGCCCTGCGTCGGGGAGCGCACGGAGCAGTCACGCCCGAGTTTGACAGCCCCCGAAGGGTGTAGTCCGGGGGCCGACGGGGCCTTCAGCGGGGTGGGAGCCGCCTGCCCCCTTGGGCAGAGAAGCGTGTTCGAGGCCTCCGGGCGGGCAGCACGTGGGCGCTTTGGCGGCCGCGGCCGGACCCGGAAGCCGAGGTGCAGAGTCCAGTCGCTTGCCTGAGGTCCCGGGGTTCCGAAGCGGTGGGGTCGTAAACGGGCCGGGACTGGCGAACTGCGCTGTTTCTGGCTCACGTTCTTAACCCTAGTCGGAGGCCACCTCCCCAGGCGCAGGGGGAGACCCGCAGGCCAGTTAGAGCAGTCCGTGGTCAGCATAGGGGCCCTGGTGATACGGCTCTGAGATGAGACAGAGGGGAGCCCCCAGGCCACCCGGCCGCGTCCACCCGGAGGGACTGGCGGGGCCTGCACAGGGTCCCTGCCTGCAGCGGCTCCCAGTCCGCCGGGCAGGCAGACGAGGTGTCGCACCGACGCTTCTCGGCACACGCTAGAGCGCGTCTGTGACCCCAGCGTGCTCGGGCCCCAGGGGAGGCAGTGACAGCTCGGACTCTCGGTGGGTCTCGGTCTGCATGAGGAGGAACCGCAGGTGCACAGGCACCGAGGGGTTAGGCAAACGGGAAGCAGTCCGGGGCAGCCGGAGGCCTCGGATCCCTGCGCGGGCCGGAAGCCCAGGGAATTCCAAGTGGCAGGACAGAGGGGAGGGGGCGCCAAGACCCGAGCTGGGGGAGCACCGTCGCAGCTCGCCTTGGACGTCTGCAGTCCCAAAGAAGCCGGGTGTCAGACCAGCCACTTCGGCGCCCTCCCCGTGCAAGTGAGAATCGGGGGTGTTACAGAATACAGGAAGTTCAATAATTTCCCCTTTCCTGGGGAGACAGCGTGACGGGAAGCTCCTGGAGGGCAGGGCTGCCTCTGTTCTCAGCACCCCAGCGGTCTCAGGTCTTCATGGTCGTGGGCATGAAATAAATGCTTGTGAACTGGGTTCCCCAGTGGGGCTGGGAAATGGGGTCAAGTATGGTTCTCCTCCTTGTCACTCCCACTAAAGCGTGCGCTCTTGAAGGGCAGGCTTTGTCCCAGTGTCTATGCCAGGCACGGAGTGCGTGCGCGGACGTCTGGGGAAGAAACAGTTGCCCGGCTCTCCCAGGGCACGCCAGACCTCGTGTGAGGCCTCGCAGACGCCCCCACCCCTGGTTGCAGCCCCCGGCTCATGCTGCCGTTTCCCTCCCCCAGAGCAGGCTGCCCGGCTGAAGAAACTTCAGGAGCAAGACAGACAGCAGAAAGCGGAGTTCCGTAAAAGGGTGAGCCCGCTGGGGCGGCAGAGGCGGCCTCGGGGAGGACTTCTAGAAGTTAGGGTTGGAAGATTGAGGTCTCAGGTTCTCCCAGATGTGTGCAGTGAGAAGCCTGGAGGCCAGTGGCATGGAGGCTGGGGAAGGCGTGGGGGGCGAGGCCCGCTGGCCCGGCTCGGGAGAGGGGTCCTGGGGTGGAGCAGTGGGCTCATGTCCTCCTCTTTTTGTCTCCCAAGATGGAGAAAGAAGTGTCAGATTTCATCCAAGACAGCGGCCAGGTCAAGAAAAAGTTCCAGCCGATGAACAAGATAGAGAGGAGCATCCTGTGAGTGTCTCTGGGCTAGGGGAGGCGTGAATGGGCCCACGGGGGCCCCCAAGAAGTGGGTGCTGGGCCCCAGCGGTCCTCCAGACTCTTCCTTCTGGCCTCCCTTCCCAGACACGATGTGGTGGAAGTGGCTGGCCTGACGTCCTTCTCCTTTGGGGAAGATGATGAGTGTCGCTATGTCATGATCTTCAAAAAGGTGAAAGGCCCAAGTGCCTGCCCTCCTCTCTCCTTTTCAGCCTGTGGCCCCCAGGGGGAGAGGCCCGGATGCAGCGTGGGTGTGGAGCCTGACCCCGTGGTTCCTTTATCCCCAGGAGTTTGCGCCGTCCGACGAAGAGCTGGACTCCTACCGTCGTGGCGAGGAGTGGGACCCCCAGAAGGCCGAGGAGAAACGGAAGTTGAAGGTGAGCTCCGCCCCGCAGCCCAGCCCCGGGAGGGTTGGGGACAGGCCCCGGGAGTGCTGGTGCCTCGTCTCTGCACCCCTAGGAGCTGGCCCAGCGGCAGGAGGAGGAGGCGGCCCAGCAGGGCCCCGTGGTGGTGAGCCCTGCCAGCGACTATAAGGACAAGTACAGCCACCTCATCGGCAAGGGGGCAGCCAAGGACGCGGCCCACATGCTGCAGGCCAACAAGACCTACGGCTGTGGTGAGGCCCTGCGGGGGCGGGCGGCCGGGACAGGGCTGTGGGCGGTGGGGCGAGGCTGTGAAGCAGGGCTCCTGGGCCCTCCCCACACTCCCCTCCCACCCCACAGTGCCCGTGGCCAACAAGAGGGACACGCGCTCCATCGAAGAGGCCATGAACGAGATCCGGGCCAAGAAGCGGCTGCGCCAGAGCGAAGAGTTGCCGCCCACCTCCTAGGCGCCGCGGCTCCCCGGGGCAGGGCAGGGGGCAGGGGGGACAGGCTGCTGCTATTAGAACCCATCCTGGAGCCCCCCCACCCCCTGCACCACCTCTGACGGCATCACTCGGGCTGGGGGGCCTGTGTTTGACACGTCACCGTTGGACCCTGGACGTGTGCGTGTGCTCGTGCGTGTGTGTGTGCGTGCGTGTGTGTGCGAACGCGCAGGAGGGTATTTAATGTGTATTATTCCCCTTTTTCCTTGGAATTTTCTTCCCCGTGGGGCTGGGATGACTTTACGTTCAATAAACTCTGTTTGACCCAACATCCCGGTTGGTTTGGCCAGAGAAAGGCGGGTCCCGGGGGGAAGAGAATTCTAGGTCGAACAGTGTAAAATGCTTGTGCCGACCGGCACGGCCAGATGCTGCCACTTTCCGGGGAGGTTTACGGGAGATGCATTGAAAGAGCACACTCGCTGACCACGAAGGGCCGGCTTTGGCTCCTGGCCCCTCCGGTCAGGGAGGCTCCCTGTGCCTCGGTTTCCTCACATGTCGGATGGGGAGGGAAACGTAGCCCGTTGACAGCGCCTGCTCACACATGACACAGATCTGGGCGTCAAGTGTCCACGTGGGTGCCCGATCCTGAAAGCCTCCTGAGCACCAGCCCTCGGACTCGGACCACAGTGCACCCCACGGGTAGAAAGATCCGAGGAAGCCTCCCCTCATGGGGCGCTCAGACCCCCGGCCCCCGCCCTTCTCCTCCCAGCCTCCTTCCGAAGTGTGACCCAGCAGGTCACCCGTGTGTTCCTCCCTTCCTGCCCCACCTCTCCACCTCCTGTCGTGGCCAACCCAGAGACCGGCATCCACTCCGTCCCACCAAGGAGCAGGCCACTGTCTTGCTTGCCACCAGTGTTTATTTCCACGGGGAAAAGCTTGAAGGCCTGGATGGGTCCCGGGGGGGCTTGGGGCCTGCAGCTTCTCACTTGGCCTTCGGGTTGCGGAATTTGCGTCCAGCAAAGACAGCCTTGTCCCCGAGAGCCTCCTCGATCCTAGAAGGCAGGCCAAGTGAGAGCTGCGCCTCGCACCCCCACCGCCCCAGGCCCCCCACATCCAGGCCTGCCGCGTCCCCCCATACCTCATGAGCTGGTTGTACTTGGCCAGGCGCTCCGAGCGGCAGGGGGCACCTGTCTTGATCTGGGGAGGAAAGGGGAGTTCCCAGGGTTGCATGAGGCTGGCGGTGGGAGCGGCCTTCAGGGGCATCCAACCCGGGCAGGAATCCAGGGACCCCAAGAAGACTTGTCAAACACTTGGGAGCCGTGAGTACCTGTCCCGTGCAGAGCCCCACGACGAGGTCGGCGATGAACGTGTCCTCGGTCTCCCCGGAGCGGTGGCTCACCATCACCCCCCAGCCGTTAGACTGAGCCAGCTTGCAGCTGGGCAGGGAGAACGCTCGGTAAGATCGACCGGGGCCTCAGAGGGAAAGCCCAGGGCGAGGTGGGGCTCCCCTCTTTGGTTTGAGGCAGTGGGCTCTTGGCGGGGAGGGGAATGACTAAGTTCTTTGGGAAGCAGGAGAGAAGGGGAGAATCTCGATTTCGAGCATGAGCTCCTGAGATACTGGTGGGAAGGAAGGGCAGGATCCAGGGGAGAGGAACCACGCAGGCTGAGGGTGGGGCATGGCAGGGGCGCTGGGGCAAAGCTCTGGGGCCAGGAGGGTGGGATGGGGCAGGAGCTGGGGGACGTCAGACGCGGCTGGACAGGCAGAGCCAGGGCCGAGGGAGGCTGTGGCCGCCCGGGGTCCAGGAGGCACTCACGCCTGGATGGACTCTGTCACTGAGCCGATCTGGTTGACCTTCAGCAGCAGGCAGTTGCAGGCCTTCTTCTCGACGGCCTGGGCGATCCTCTTAGGGTTGGTGACTGTGAGGTCGTCCCCCACGATCTGGATGTTAACTCCCGAGAGGAATGAGGTCCAAGTGGCCCAGTCATCCTGGTCAAAGGGGTCCTCGATGGAGACCACTGGGGGCGTGGGGGGAAGAGCCGGTTAAAGACTGGAGGGGCCTCGCGGGGCGACAGGCCGGGAGAGTCCAGATGGGATTTCCGCGGGCCTTAGGAGCCGTGGAGGCGCCCCAGTCCCCGTGTTGGGCCAGGGCCGGGGTCCCAGGCAGGAGCGACAGCGCGGCGGCGGCGTCTCACCAGGATAGTTCTTAATGAAGTTTTTGTACAGCTCCCCCAGCTTCTCCCCAGTGATGTGCCGCGCGGGGTCCTCGGGGGACTTGAAGTCGAGGTCGTACTTCCCGTTGCGATAGAACTCGGACGCCGCCACGTCCATGCCGATGACCACCTTGTCTGGGTAGCCGGCTGCCTGGATGGCCGTCTTCAGCAGCTCCAGGGCTGGGGGAGGGGCAACAGGGGGCCTGAGGGTCCGGGGCTCGCGGTCCCCGCAGCCCCTCCTCCGCGGGGACGCGGGGGCTCTGCCCCTCAGAACGCTCACACTGACCCTCGTTGTTCTCCAGGATGTTGGGTGCGAAGCCGCCCTCGTCACCCACGTTGGTGGCATCCTTCCCGTACTTGGCCTTGATGACCCCCTTGAGGTGGTGGTATACCTCGGCGCCAATGCGCATGGCTTCCTTGAAGGAGCTGGCCCCCACGGGCAGGATCATGAACTCCTGCATGGCCAGCTTGTTGCCGGCGTGCGAGCCCCCATTGATGACATTGAAGGCCTGGCAGGGGGAGGGAGGGGAGGGCAGCTCAGACCCGGGCCAGCTGCGAGGGTCCAGGTGGAAGCCTGGCGCCCCGAATCCCCAGCCGCAAGGTCTAGAGTGAGCACTCTGACTTCTCAGGCTCTGTCTCCTTGTTTCTACAAGACGGGAGTACCACCCGCTTTCCCGCAGGGTCTTAAGCTCAAAATCAGACAGACTGGAAACGAGGCCTCCGTGGGTGCCTGGTCTGTGACAGCCAGTGGCGCCACCACGGAGCCTTCGGTGGGGTCCCTGAGCTCGCTCCCTGCGTTAGCGAGGTCCTATCATCACCCCTGCTTTACAGACCAGGAAAGTGAGGCAGAGAGCGGTTAGGCAAACTCCTCTAAGAGCCAAGAGCAAACAGGCAGAGCCGTCTGCCTCCAGGGCTCCCCCCACCCCCAGGACAGCCTGCCCAGGGAAAGCACCCTCAGGGCTTAAAACAGGAGCCTGGGTTTGATAAAGATTAAAGGAGACCGAGATGCCAGACCTTCGGCCTAAAGCTTTAGGCCACTGTCCGTCTGACCCGCGGACTGGGGCACAGTGAGCTGCCCCAGTTAGCACCAAGCCCAGCGCTGGAATGCGAAGGAACGCGGGATGGGGGTGGGGGGCTGTTGGTTAGGTCCAGCAGAGCAGCAGTTAGGAAAGCAGGGGAGAGGCTTAATGGGAGGCTGGGATTGTGGGAAAGAGGGAGGGGCCGGGCCGGGCTCCAGAGGTTCTGTTTCAGGAAACCGTTTCTTCAGAGCTGGGTCTGGAAGGTAGACTCTCCAGGGGCCGCTCCTACGTGGCTCCCTGGGTGGGGTGGCCCCGTCCCTGTGGCATGGGGCGAGGGCAGCTGCACTCACGGGGACCGGGAGGACCAAGTCTGGGTTCCCAGCCAGGTCTGCGATGTGCCGGTAGAGAGGGACCCCCTTCTCTGCAGCGCCAGCCTTGCACACGGCCAGGGAGACGCCCAGGATGGCATTGGCCCCAAACTTGGCTAGAGGAAGCAAGCACAAAAGAAGGGTGAGGGCTTCTCCCCCACGGCTTGGGGTCACCCCAGGGAGCATCGGAAGGCCAAACCACTGGGCATGAAGGGTTGCTGAGAGTGGTCTCCCCCAGGAGCCCCCGCCCCAGGGGAGTGTGTCAGCTTCAGGCCTGGCGGTGGGCAGGCACCAGGAAATGCCTGTGGAGTGAGTACAAATCCAGCCGGCCACGGTGGGCCCTAAACCGTGGGATGCAGAAGTAATCCCAACCAGACCCCCGGCCCGGGGTCCCTCCCAGCCCTGCCACATCCCGTCCCGTCCCCTGGCCTTCCACTCACACTTATTCTCCGTCCCATCCAGCTCGATCATAAATTTGTCAACTTTTTCTTGATCCACGACGCTTAGTTTCTGGAAGGAGAGGTTGGGGGCAGGGGAGGGGGGAGCAGAGGTCATGTTTGTCAGGAGTCAGGGCATATGCTGTAGAAGGAAGTACAGGAATTTGGGGGAGATGATGGGTGGGGGGCCTGGCGAAGCAAGGCCTCTCCCAGGCTTGAACTGCGGGAGGGGCGGGGGGGGGGGGCATGGGGGCAGGGCAGCGAGCTCCCTCTTGCCTTTTCCAGCAGAGCGGGACCTAGGGTCTTGTTGATGTGTTCCACGGCCTTCAGGACCCCTAGAGAGGCGGGGGTGGGGGGCGTTCAGAACTCTGATTCAATCAGGCCTCTTCCCGCAGATCCCAGCTTCTCAAGAGTGCTGGGTTCCAGTCCTCCACAGCCCATGAAGCTGCTGAAGTCCACCCGCACACGTAGCCTTGTCCCCCATCATTTTCCCTCACCTTTCCCCAGGTAGCGGGATTTGTCTCCATCTCTCAGTTCCAGGGCCTCATAGATGCCCGTGGAAGCTCCGCTGGGCACAGCTGCTCGGAATCGGCCTGGGCGGGTTGAAGGGGAAGGTCACACACAGTCCCCTGCACCCTCAAAGGGCCAGAGTATGTTCTCGGAGCTCAGGGCCAGGGGCCAGTGCAGAGGGAAACTCCTGCTTCTCTGGACCAGAGAGCCAGGCTGGAAGAATTCTGGGGCAGGGGATCCCAGAGAAAGGAGAGGATGTGGGGCAGAACTGGGGGGGGGGCAAGAACCCCCGGGGCCAGGGTCTTCTGAGGCAAAGCCACTCCAGGGGCCTGTGTTACCCTTGGCTGTGTGCAGGTCCACTTCTACTGTGGGGTTGCCCCTGGAGTCCAGGATTTCCCGGGCAAAGATCTTCTGCATGGCCATGGCTGCAAGACAGGAAGTGTGACTGAGTGTGGACAGCTGATCCCTGAAGGAACCCGAAATCCCTTGCCCTTTAAGAGTCTTCCCCACCCCAAGAAGGCAGGTGCGGAAGCTAAAAATATCCCACAAAAAGGTCACAGACCAAAGAGGCTGGCGCAGCCCCCTCCCCCCCTCAGAACAGCTCCTGTTCCACCCCTGTCCTAGGGATCCAGGGGCCTCTCCTTTAACTGCACCCTCTGCACGGCTCCCCAGACCCCCATGGACCCCTGTGGCCTGCAGAGGTGCGCCGAGGCCCTCTCCCCTCACCCTTCTGCTGGGGCGCTCGGTCCTCGGTGGCTTGCTGGCCCTCAGACCCTCTCCTGCTATGCTGGTTCTCCTCTTTCTGCTCCTTGGTCTCCTCCAAATCCGTGGCGACCCCAAATTCCCCATCTGGCTCCAACCCTCACTCCCCTTCTCCATCCACCTCTGCCTGGCTCTCTTCGCGGTCTCCCTGCCCTGGGCACCCCCAATCCTGCTTGCTCCAACCCTTCCGTGTCTTTCTCAAGCACCCCCAGTCCTGGGAGGAAGAGAGCTGACAGCTCCCCCACTTTGTCCAAACCAGCACCACCCTTCCCCACCCCATCCTTTGGGACTGGAGAATTCACCAGACCTGGGATGTCTTCGAGAGGGGTTCGGGGTGAGCTCCGAGTCTAGGTGGCAGCTGGGACAGTGTCAGCTCACCCCCTCTCAGGCTGGGCATTTATCCCCTCAGCACCCTGTGCCCCAGCCAGCCCCGCCTCTCCCCTCCACCCTGGGCTGGCAGCCAAGTGCCCACTACGGCTGAAAGCAGCAGCCTTCCGCCCCGGGCACCTGCCCCCTTCCCAAAGGTCAACGACTACCCCTCTTTCCTCTCTGTCCCCCAATAAAGGCCCCAACTTTTAATTCCAGCCCTGGGGAGGGGCAGGGCAGGGCCTTCAGATCGGGGGTCTCTCCCCTCACCAGGATTATATTCTTCTTTTGCAAAGGTTAAAGAGGGACTAGTGCCCTTTAGTAAAGGCCAGGGGTAACCTGAGCCCTGCTGGGCTGGGGAGGGGGCCTGGAAAAGGGGCTACAGGATTGACATCCACACATGCTCAGCTCGCTTGGCGGCGCCTGGCTGCCTCTGCCCTCACTCGGAGGAGGGGCCGGGGTCCCGGGCAAGCTCTGAGGTCTCAAATGGAATCTCCCACTCGGAAGGCGAGAGGGTCTCACCTCTCAGGGTCCTCATGGCGGCCTCTCTGGGCCCCACCCCAGCTCGCGCCGGCTGGGGAGTGGGGGAGGGGGCAGGGAGCCGAATTTAGACGGGCCCACAGACTTGGCGCGGCTGCCTACTGATAGCGCTGGGCCAGCACTCGTCGCCCCGGGTGCAGAGCGGCAACCAGGAGCCCCTTTCCCGGCCGACCGCGGGCGCCTCGGGGCGCGGCCCCAGCCCAGCCGTGAATGAGGTTCCTCAGCGGGGCGCAAAATGAATGGCGGGAGGAGGGGTGGCCCCTGGGCGCGTCTGAGCCTGGCGCGGATCCGGGGGGCCGCAGCTCGGGTCCGGGCCCGCGGGCCCCTGGGGGCTCGTCCCCTCCCCCGCCCCGTCCACGGCCCCCGCCGCGCCCTCCCGGAGTGCTCCAGCCGGGGCTCCGGGCGCGGCGGGCCAGAGGGCAGGGGCCGGCGGGCGCGGAGCGCCGCCACGTGCCCGAGCGCGGCCCCACCCGGCGGCCCGGTGACTCAGCCGCGCGGCTGTCGAGGAACCGGCCCGGGGGGCGTCGGGGGCCGGGGGCGGCCGGCGCGGCGCCCCTCCCCCAGGGCCGGAAGCGGCCCAGCCCCGCGGCTGCGCGGGCGGCTTCACCTGGTCGGTGGTGGGGACCCCGGCCGCCCCTCCCCGCCGGGCCGTGGGCGCGCACGACTTCTCAGCACAAGTTTCACCGAAAAGAAGAAAGAACCCGAGGGGCCCGAACGAGAGGGGACTTTCCCCTTCGCGGAAAAGTTGCAAATCCTGCAAACCCCCGGTGTTCTTCCGCCCGGAAAAGTAGTTCCGCCCCCGTCTCCCGCGCCCAGTGACCTCTACCGGGCCGGGCCAAGGGGCACGGCCGGTGACCCGAACTGCTGGCCGTGTGTGTGTGTGTGTGTGTGTGTGTTGGGGGAGAGGCCGGGCGGGGCCGGAACGCGGTGCAAAGGTCTGCCTGGGGGCTGGAGCTGCCCCGGCTTGTGCCCCTCGGGCAGATCCTGGGGACACTAGTGGCCCCCAGTGGGCGCCTTCAACTCCAGCCCCGGCCACCTCGCCCTGGGCTCCCGCACTTCTGGACTGAATAAAACCGAGGGGCAGCAGCGGGCCCGCGCGCGCCGCGGCCCCCGCCCCTTCCGCCCGGCGGGAGACACGTCCCCGGCCCGCCCGCCTCCACGGGGGGTCCCGTCGCGCGCGCGCGCGCGCACGCCCCAAGCGCCCGCGCCCCGGGCCGCCGGCCCCAACCGCCCCGCGCCCTCCCGCCCGGCTCGGCCCCGCGCAGGCGCAGGCGCACGCGCCGCCGCCGCCGCCGCCGCCGCTCATGCCCTCGGGCGGAGGTGGGGGAAGGGGGAGCCGGTCCGTTTAACCCTGCGCGCCCCGCACCCGCCTCCACCGGCTCGCGGCTCGCCCATTCGCCTTCCCTCCACTTCCCTGCCCGCCTCGGGCTCGCCGCCTTCCCCGACACCGGCGTCTCACGGATTTTCGGGGCGAAGCGGGACGAGCCCTGACCCTAAGTGCCCCCGCCGCCCCCCACCCTTTCACAGGGCTTTCCACCCAACTCTGCAAATTTTGCAATAGGGGGAGGGATTTTTAAAATCGCCTTTGCAAAGTTCGGTCTCTGGGCAGGCGGGGGGGGGAGGGAGGGAACGGGGAGCAGGCCCCGCCCCCCGCCCTTTGCAAATAAAAATCCGGGGAGGGAGGAGGAGCAGGAAGTGGCGGTGCGAGGGCTGCTGCACAGCCGAGCGGAGCCGCGGTCCGGACGGCAGCGCGCGCCCCGAGCTCTCCGCCTCCCCCCGCCCGCCAGCCCGAGGCCCCCGAGCCCAGCCCGCCGCCCCAGCAGCAGCGCCGAGAGCCGCCCCCGCAGCAGCGCCATGGCCGGGTGGAACGCCTACATCGACAACCTCATGGCGGACGGGACCTGTCAGGACGCGGCCATCGTGGGCTATAAGGACTCGCCCTCCGTCTGGGCCGCCGTCCCCGGGAAGACCTTCGTCAACATCACGGTAGTGCGAGGCCCGCGCGCCCCGGGGCACCGGCCGGCGCGGACGCGGGGAGGGAGGACCCGGGTGGGGGCGGGCGCGGGCCGCCACCGGGTCCTCGCCCTGGAGGCGGCGCCGATGGCGGCCGCACGTGAGCGGGCCCCCCGCGGCCCCGAGACCCGCGCCCCGGGGCGGCGGCGCCCATCCCTCCCGCTGCCCGCGACGGGGCGTTACATCCGGGGCACAGGGCGGGGAGGGGCGCGCCGCCCGGTGCGGAGGCCCACTTCCGCCTCGGCCAGGGCGGGGCGGGCGCGGGCCCCGGGCGGCGCTGGCGGGACCCCCGGCCCCGCTTCCGGCGGCCGGCTCGCGCCCCGCCACCATTGTTCCCGCTGCGGGCCGCGGGAGGCCGCCGCGCTCGCCCGGGGCTCCCCCCGCTCCCGGCTCCGTGCGAGCGGGCGAGGCCGCCCCACGCCCCCCGGGGTCGGCTTGCTGTGCGCCCCGCGCCCCGGGGAGGCCCGTCCCGGAAGTCCCCGCGCCCGCCCTTCGCGCCATGCGGCGGGGCCCGCGGCGGGGGAACTTTGTGAGAAGTTGGAGGGCCGCGCGAGTGAAGGAATGAGGGGTGAGGGCTGCCGGCCCCATCACCACCTCCCCGGTCCGCGCTGCCCGGAAGTGGGGAGGGGGAGCGGAAGTTCGGGAGGGGGGGAAGGGGATTTCCGGGCGGGAGGGGACCGGATGTGGGGGTTTGGGGTGTTAGGGGGAGGGGGGAGAGGCTCTCTGGGGTGTCTAGACCTGGTTGCGGGGTGGCCGCCTCCGGCCCCGCGCCCCCTTCCCGAGTTTCCCAGCTTCCCCGGAAAGCCCCCGGGGATCTGCTTCCTCCTTTCGGGGCACGGCTACCTGGACCCAGACCCTAAGTCACCAGGAGACCCAGGCGTCCGGGCCCCTAACAACTCCTGCAGAACCTTTGACCAAATAAGGGCAAAGTTGCTTCTCCTGCTTCGCCCGCCCCCTCCCTGCCCCTCTTCGCTTCTGCTTTTCCTGGAGGAGAGTGGTGTGCATCCAAAGGCTCCCCATTCCATGCCGGGCCACTCTGTTCCCTGGCTTTTGGCTCCCTTTATTTCTTGGGTTTGCTTTTCCTATTAAGTGAGATCGAGGTGTCCAGAGAAACGTGTCGTCCCTTTCTGTGAGCATTTCCTAGGTTTGCGCCGTCGCTCAGCAGGTCCCCTCTAGAGGTTCTCGAATCCCGGAGATGTGCACAGAGCAGGGGACATAGAGCCCCTCCGGGGGGAGGTGTGGAGGGCAGGTGGGTCCTTGAAGCTGGCGGGAACCTCGCTGTACTAACCTGATGGCTGCCCCTTTCCCCTTCCAGCCAGCTGAGGTTGGTGTCCTGGTTGGCAAAGACCGGTCAAGTTTTTTCGTGAACGGGCTGACACTTGGGGGCCAGAAATGTTCTGTTATCCGGGACTCACTGCTGCAGGATGGGGAGTTCACCATGGACCTTCGTACCAAGAGCACCGGTGGAGCCCCCACTTTCAACGTCACTGTCACCATGACTGCCAAGAGTGAGTTTCTGGCTCTTAACCTTCTCCCAGCTTTGGGATCCCTCCTGTACCTCCTGTTAGTCTTTTGGGTTCTTCTTCTGTGCAGCTCCGCAGTATGAGGGGATTACACTAGGCTGCTGGATGCTGGGACTCCGGAGGGTTCCTCCAGTTCTGTCTCACTTCCCCCTCTCGAAATGTAAAGAAATTGAATTGTATTGCTTCTTAAGTTCCTTCCTGCCCCTGAACCTTTTCAGAGGGGAAACCCTATTTTCTTGGGAGAGGTAGACCGGGCGGGGGGCAGAAGTTGGGCATTTAGCTCTGTCTTTTGTTAAGATGTGGCGTGGCAGGCTCCACCGGCTTATTTCTATCCTGAGTCCCAGTCACCAACCTGCCAGCCTCGGCCCCTGAATTTTAGCAGAGCTCTCTCCAGCTCCAAGCTTGATTTCCCCTCTTAAAAAGCTCTATTGTTCCAGAGTGACTGACAGCCTGCCTGTGGTGGGGGGGGGGTGCTGGGGGAGAGGCGCGGTTGGGTTACAGCCCCAGGGCCGGACAGCTGCTCAACAGCTGGCAGGGGGTGGAACTGTGACACCTGGGTCCCAGCCTCCTTTCTCTTTCCTCCAGCGCTAGTCCTGCTGATGGGCAAAGAAGGTGTCCACGGTGGTATGATCAACAAGAAATGTTATGAAATGGCCTCCCACCTGCGGCGTTCCCAGTACTGACCTCGTCCGTCCCTGCCCCCGACCACTCCCCACAGCTTTTGCACCCCCTTCCTTCCCAGACACACACATACACCATTTTTATTTTTTGGGCCATTACCCCACACCCATTATTGCTGCCAAAACCACATGGGCTAGGGGCTGGGGCTGGATGGACAGACACCTCCCCCTACCCAAACCCCTCCTGTGTGTGGTTGGAAAACTTTTTTTGTTTTTTGGGGTTTTGTTTTTTTTTTTTTTTTTCTGAATAAAAAAGATTCTACTAACAAGGTGCTGTGTGGTTTAGCCTGAGTGTCAGGATGGACATTCCCCGTGACCCTTTGGTTTAGAAGAGGGTTGAGGGCATGAGAGTCTAGGAACTTGGGCTTCGAGTCTTGCCCTGGGGTAAGTGCCTGCCTGGGCCCACCTGCCCTGGTGGGCCAGCCCTTACATGGTGGCATTTGAGTCCTAGGTCCCCAGGTGCTAGCTGAATTGGTAGATAATGGGAGTCTTCCAGACCAGCGAATGGGTTCAGGCCTGCGGGCAAGGCAGGGCCGGTTGAGTCATCCCCCTGTGGGTGGGGCTCCCCCTCTCTGAGTCACAGTAAAAGCCCGCAGGGGCTGTCCCCATGGCTACAGGTTCTCTCTCAGCAAACCCCTGCCCCTTTATGGCAAAAAGAGGGGGGGGGTGGATTCCCCAAAAAGAAGTGCATGTGAGAGTGATCTCACCCTTCCTTAGTTCACAAAAACTTTATTGACCCAGTAAGTGAAGACCCAGTCCCTCTCCAGCCCCAACCCCCTCAAAAGGATGGGGTTGAGGGAGGGAGAAGCCTTGGGTGGAAACGTCCCCCATCCCTCAAGACTGGGTGAGGATGCGGGGCTGTGCAAATAGGTCATGGGAGGGGTGCGTGGTGGGGTCAGGGGACTATTAGACCAGGATGGCAGCTGAAGAGGAAGGGAGCGTGGGTGGGGGATCTGTCGAAGACCCCGGGAGAACAGGAGAGGTTGGAGCTAGGGAGCCAAAGGAGGCGGGCGGCGTGGGACTGGGGCCCAGAAGCGGGGTCCGCTCTGAGGCAGGGTGGTCCCTTGGTTCCCCTTCCTCATCACCCTCTTGCCCCTGAGTCTCGTCCTCGTCTTCGTCGCCCGGACCACGGTGCACAGGCTGCTTACAGATGGGGCAGGTCTTCCGGGTCTGGGTGAGCCAGGGGTCCACGCAGCGGCTGTGGTAGGCTGAGAGATGGGGGGACGTGAGGCACCTGCTGCCCACAGGGCTGGGGAGGCTCCGGGTGGGGCCAGGAAGGGAGGGCCTCACCGTGAGCACAGGGGAGCACTCTCAGCTTGTCCCCATCCTCATACTCATCCAGGCAGATGGCACACACATCATACTGGTCACCTGCGACAGGAAGAAAGTCCTGTCACTGGGCCATCCTGGACCAAGGCCCCCAAGAACTCTGAGTGGTGCCACTGAAGCCCGCCCGCCAGATACTCTCCTTGGCCAGAGCAGGACCCGAAGAATCGGGTTAGGGAAGTGGGTTTCTGTGGGGGGGAGGTGTAAGAGTGGGGAGGTAGGGAGTGGGAGGGGCGGATGTGGGGGGCAGGGCTTCTGCTTGGCCTTATATGGGCACTGGAGGCTCCAGGGCCTGGAGGCCCAACCCCTCCTTACCTGTTTCTTCCTTCTCACACGGACTCCTCCCCACTGCTTCCGTTAGTCTGCTCTCAGCTCCCTTCCCGGCAAGGTCCGGCCTCCATCTCTCCCCACAACTCACGCATTTAACCGTCTGTGCCAACCACCTCCTGCTCTAGTGCCCCAGCCTCACCGCACATGCGGGTGGAGAAAAAGCAAGCCGGCACCCCGGGCTGACACCTGCCATCCCTGCCCCTTGTCTCCTGAGCTCCAGCTCCGTCGGCACCAGGTGAGCCGTGGCAAAGGCCCCCACCTCTGCCTGAGCCCCTCACCCTTCCGATAGTCATGTGTAGGGATCTGCCTGAGCTGCTCTTTGGTCAGTCGATTCCGCTGGAGCCGCTTCCGGTGCTGGATACAACGGACTACCTGGGGGAGGGGGGCGCGGACGGGTTGATGTAGGGAACAAAACAGGGCAGATCCAGTACAACCCCCCGCCCCCCGCCACAACCTCCCACGCCCAGACCCAGTCTGGCTTTAAAGGCCACAGCTCTTGCCATCCCCCACCCCGAGCTACTCACCATCACCGCTCCCATGGCCAGAACCAGCAGGCCCACGATGCCTGTGAAGGGGATGAGGTAATAGCCCAGAGGGAAGCTGTTGTCTGGGACCAGAAGCACCCGAGCCCTGGGAAAAGGAAGACCAGGGTGAGAGGAGCAGGAAAGGCAAAGAGACAACGTTAACGTGCTGGGTGGGGCCCACAGGCGGGGAAGGAGGTGGGAGGAAAGTCTTGAGGCCCAGTGACAAGGACCGGAGGCAAGGGCCAGGGCACAGAGGCGGGCACAGAGGCGTGGGCTCCAGGCTGGCACAGAAGAGCTGAAGACAGGGAAGGAGGGACGTGTCCTACCCCTTCTCGTAGACAAAGAGGGCACGCAGGTACTCGGAGCTCCTCTCCCCGATAAACACAGACGGGATCCAGATCTGCTGCTGGATTTCCTCTGTGGGGATCAGTGCACGACGCTGCAAACCCAGCCCTCCGCTCCGCTCCCATCACTAACCCTGGCGCTCGGCTCTCCCGCTCTGTCCCGCCCCAAGGACTGACTGTTCTCCCAAGCTGGCGGCCACACACCACCCACATCTCAGCCTGAGCTCTAGCGAAAACCCAGCTCGCCCAGGTGCCGCAGCCTCACCGCTGTTCCACACCATGTTCAGAAGCTCGTTGGAGCCCACGTTGTGCACCACCGCTGCGCCATACCCCGCCTTCTGAGCATTCAGGACCTGGGAGACAAGACAGGGGGTAAGGGGCCATCGTGGCCCTTGCCTCCCTGCGTGCCGGGTACCTCTGTCACCCTCAGCTCCCAGCTCCCACTGCGCATTCAGCAACCTTGAGGTCAAAGTTGCAGTCGAATCTTCGAAGCAGTGCGATAAAGACTGACCCGTTGACCGGGGCTGGGGGCGGAGGGGCAATGGGGCTGCAGGCATTGGCCGGGTGAGCCTCCACAAGGAAGCCCTGGGGAAGGAAGAGAAGCAAGCAACAGTTGGATTTCATCTCCCCACAGGGCCCCACCAAGCAGACTGGCTGCCCCGTGCTGCGCGCGCTCCCGTCCCTCACTTCCTCACCCCTGAGCGTCCTACCTGAGTCAGGAGTCCGCCTCCCGAAGAGGCAAGAACATCACCCGACACCCCTCGCCCAAACCTCCCACCATCCTTCTCCCTGTCCCGGAGGAGCTTCTACCCCACACTCGAAGCTAATTCAGATTCTGCCTTTCGGTTTCCCAGGTTATAAACCAAGTCTGCACTTGGCGGGGTCACTCCCGTCCCGCTCCGTGTCCCACCCCCGTCTCCAGCACACACTCCCACAAAACACAGCCCCCTCCGTTAAGAAAACGGCCAGAGGCCCCAAATGGAGCCACTTGTGCTAAGCCCGGGACCCACACTGACTCCCTGAGTTGGTTCCACCCTCCCCCAGGAACGGAATTGAAAGCAGCCGGTCTGGACAAGCGGGTCGGAACTCGCAGGGCCATCCGCCGGAGAGAGAGGGTCTTGCCACCGTCAGCTCTAACGGGGCTAACTTGCTCGTCCTGCCGCCACCTGCCTACCAAAGCCTCTCACCTCGCGCAGCGCCGGCAGCTCCTTCCTACCTGCTACAGGGGACGCTGCCCGACTCGAGCTGTTGGCCAGAGCCGACGCGACCTTGAAGGGTCCCACACGTACACGCGTTTTGTCCCCGCGCTCGGGGATCCACCACCCACCTAACGAGCCAGCGCACGGACGCCGGGCCGGGGCGTGCTCGCCGGCCGGCCGTCTTCACGGCGAAGCACGTCAGCACTGCTTCTGGGACCGGGCTCCCCCGAAACCCTGAGAAAACGCCTCTCACCCCACTTCCCAGGAAAGCAAATCAAGCCGCGGGGAGGGCACGGAGTTGCCCGACGTCGTAAGACCCCGCTGGGAGCGGCGCTCTGCCCTGCCGCGGCCCTCGTCCCCTTCCACGCCCCTGCAGGGCGCCCGCAGGGGACTTTGTCTTCTGCCTCCTCCAGGCTCTGAACCCACCCCCGACGGGCTCCGGCCTCCGCAGGCCCCTCCCCGGGAGAGAGAAGGCCTAGGGGAGGCCGTCACCTGCAGGCCCTCCTGGCTCAGGCTGGCCCCAAAGAGAGCGGGCAGGTCCGCGAAGTCCATGCTGGCGTTGTGGTCCGAGGTCTGCGGGAGAGGGAGCCGTGTTCCCCGGCGCCGCGGCCCCGCGCCCCGCGCCCCGCGCCCGCCCCCCACCCGGCCCTCCACTCACCGCTCGGATGAGCCCCCGCGCGGGGGACGCCCCCCACAGCACGGCGGCCACCACCACGGGAAGCGGGAAGGCCGCGGGGCGCATGGCAGCGGGCGCGAGAGGCTGGGCAGGCCGCGCCCCGTAGCAGCAGCAGAAGCGGGGCTCCGCGCCCTCCGCCCCTCCCTCAGGATCCCGGGGGTCCGACCACCCCCAGGCCCCGCTCCCCAGCTACATGGGGGCGCGGGGGAGGGGCCCCGAGTGCGGGCGTGCGGGGCCCAGCCCGGTCAGCGCGGCGGGGCGGGAGGCACTCAATGCGCCGCTCGCGGGTACAGGGACAAGACCGGGAACGGGGACGGCGGCAGGCACAGGTGACAGGAAAACTTCGGGCGGGGCGGGGGCGCTCCCGGAGGCGGGACTTCCGGGCAGGTGCGCCGGCGTCCTCGCGGCTGGGGAAGGGCTTCCGGGAAGGAGTCCGGCGGCCTTCAGCCCCGGGCGCTCGAGAGGAAGGACTTCCGGTCCTAAAAGGGCCGTTCAGAGGAAGATCAGGGCGGAGGGAGTGCCTCTGCAGATGCAGCGAGCGCCGCAGCCGCAGAGAACGATCCGGTCCTTCCCCCCCCATGCCCGGGACCCAGGAGCTGCCCGATTTAACAAACCTCTCGCCTTCTCCGGCCGCCGCCGCGGCTGCGGCACCTTCGGGTCTCGCGAGAGTCCTCCCCACGGGGTCCCTCCCGCGGGGAACGCCTGCTGCTCCTATCGCGAGAGAGGCCCTCCCCACTCCGCCTTCCCGCCGGCTTCCCTAGCTTTGTCTCGCGAGATTTCTTGACACTATTTTCCCGCGAGTCCAATTCAGCGAAAAGTACGTCTGGGCTCTGGCTTCCTAAACCAGCCACGCCCCTTCCCTCAACACCTCCTCGAAGCCCCGCCTCCGGCTCCGCCTGGCTCCCGGCGGCCTTTGCGCCGCGCGCCTGCGCCGGCTTCCAGCTGGGGCCGACCCGGAGAGCAGGAGGGGTGTGCGCGCGCGCTCGGCCCTGTTGCGCGCGCGGTGTCACCTTGGGCGCGAGTGGGGCCGCTCGCGCACAGGACCCGGAGCCGAGGGCCCCTGAGCGGCGATGGCGGCCACGGCGAGTCCCGGGGCCGGCGGGGTAGACGCGAAGCCCCGCACGTCCCCTAAGTCCGTCAAGTTCCTGTTTGGGGGCCTGGCCGGGTAAGCTCAGGCCCCGGCGTCGGGAGGGAGGAGGAAGGGACGGCTGCAGGGAAGCGGGCCGGTTCAGCTGCGGGTCGGTGGCGGGGACCCGGGTCGGCACGGGGTCAGCGCGGTCCCAGGCGTACGCCGAGGTCCTTGCTGGGCTGCCAGGACCCTTTCCCCTGTTGCGGGGCCCCTGCTGGGCTGCGTGCAGGCTCCTTGCGCTGCCGGTCCGGCCACTTGAGCTTCCCGGCCCGGTGCTCTGCTCTCCCGGGTCCTGTGGGGCTCCAGGTCCTTGCCCGGCTCCTGTTGGGCTCCGTGAATTTCCAGGTCACGAGCGCCCACCTCCTCTCTGGGGTGGACTGCAGGCTGCTCCAGGTCACTGCCTGACTCCCTCTGAGCCGGGTGGAGCACTTGCCGTTGCATGCACTCCCACCCCCCCCACACTGGACTTTCTCAGATCCACGGCTCCTGGCACAGGCGGACACATACACACGTAACCCCCAGACTTCTGAACACTTACTTAGTCACAGGGCGGGCCTGGCACTTGGTGGTCCCTGGTTGCCAGGTTCCAGTGGGCCCTGGACTCTGCTTCTGTCTATCTCCAGGATGGGAGCGACGGTGTTTGTGCAGCCGCTGGACCTGGTGAAGAACCGGATGCAGCTGAGCGGGGAGGGGGCCAAGACGCGGGAGTACAAGACCAGCTTCCACGCCCTCACCAGCATCCTGAGGGCTGAGGGGCTGAGGGGCATTTACACTGGGTATGGGGGCGTGCTGGTGGGAGAGGGCTGCTTGGCAGCTCCAGAGCCTGGCCTGACGCCCTGGCCTCTTGGCTCCGCAGGCTGTCGGCCGGCCTGCTGCGCCAGGCTACCTACACCACCACCCGCCTTGGCATCTACACGGTGCTGTTTGAGCGCCTGACTGGGGCGGACGGCACACCGCCTGGCTTTCTGCTGAAGGCCCTGATCGGCATGACCGCAGGTGCGACGGGTGCCTTCGTGGGCACACCTGCCGAGGTGGCTCTCATCCGCATGACCGCCGATGGCCGGTGAGTTCCAGGTCTGAGCCTGCCCCACCTTTCTTCTCTGGGATCCGGCATCGGTGGACTGACTCCTTATCCCTGGTCTGCAGCAGAGCAGTGACGCCTATGTTCTGGGACCCTTTCCTTTGCTCCTGTGGGGCAGGGGGGTCTGTCTTGAGCTTGGCCTCTCCCTGCCTTCCCACCAGGCTTCCTCCCGACCAGCGCCGTGGCTACAAAAACGTGTTTAATGCTCTGATTCGAATCGCCCGAGAGGAGGGGGTCCCCACGCTATGGAGAGTGAGTGAAGGGGCTGGAGACTTTGGGGGGGCAGGGGGCAGCTCTTGGCGGTCTCTGACATCACACCCCCCATTCCCCCCCCTCACAGGGCTGCATACCTACCATGGCTCGCGCTGTTGTGGTCAACGCAGCCCAGCTCGCCTCCTACTCCCAGTCCAAGCAGTTCTTACTGGACTCAGGTGAGCCCCGGAGCGGGGGCTCCCCAGCCTGGCCCGGGCCGGCTCCGCGCTGACCGCCGCCCTGCTTCGCCTCCCCCAGGCTACTTCTCTGACAACATCCTGTGCCACTTCTGCGCCAGCATGATCAGCGGCTTGGTCACCACGGCTGCCTCCATGCCCGTGGACATCGTCAAGACCCGGTGAGTGTGCGGGCCGGCTTCCGGAGACGGACGGGGGACCCCGCTCTGTGTGTCTCTCATGCCCCCGCCTCTCCTGCAGGATCCAGAATATGAGGATGGTTGATGGGAAGCCGGAGTACAAGAACGGGCTGGTGAGGCCATGGGGCTGGGGGCTCTGGGAGGGCAGGGAGGGAGCCGGGAAAGCCGGCCACGGCCCTGGCAGCCAGGTTCTAGCCCCGACGCCCTGCCCGCCTGTGCAGGACGTGCTGGTGAAGGTGGTCCGCTACGAGGGCTTCTTCAGCCTCTGGAAGGGTTTCACGCCCTACTACGCCCGCCTGGGCCCACACACCGTCCTCACCTTCATCTTCCTGGAACAGATGAACAAGGCCTACAAGCGTCTCTTTCTCAGTGGCTGAGGCGGGCCAGGGGGCAGGGGCCCGGGGTGCCAGGGCTCCCGCTCTCCTGCTGCTCCTGCAGTCAGTGCGCTCCTGGGGGCCTGGACTCTACTGCCCTGGGCCCCTCTATTTATTTGCCCTCCACAGTGTGGTTCCCTGCTCTGCAGCAAAGGACTGTGGTCTGTTCTACCCCTGCGTCCCCTTGCCTTGCTTGTCCTGATCCTCACGACCTCTGCCCCTGGCTGTGCGTCGGCGGTTGGGGGAGCTGGGAAGCTGCCTCAGGCTTTCCGGCCTTCTCTTGGGCGTTAGTTTCGGGGCCTGTAGGACAGCGGAAGATCCTCCTTCTCGGTGGGTAAACCAAGGCAGGGCTGAGGAGACGGGAGACGGCAGAAGCTGTCAGGATGGCCAGAAGGTCTGCAGCGGGAGGACGTGACTCTCCCTCCACCTCACTGAGGACGTGATCAATAAATTGGATTGATGACATCACCCCCAGATCTGGATAGTTGTGG
This sequence comes from Mellivora capensis, assembly GCA_004024625.1. Classification (NCBI taxonomy): domain Eukaryota; kingdom Metazoa; phylum Chordata; class Mammalia; order Carnivora; family Mustelidae; genus Mellivora; species Mellivora capensis. The sequence continues at coordinate 103,171 of PISX010003804.1, read as the reverse complement.
GGGCGGGAGGGGAGGCAGCTGGACAAAGAAGCGGAGGTCCCAGGAACGCAGGAGCTGGAGCTTTAAAGAGAAGGCACTTGACCGTTTTACGCAGTCGCCGGGTCGGTCGCTCTCCGTGCGGCGGTCTACAGGTAAGGACAACCGAGGCGCAGGCCCCGTGTGTGGCTTCCCAGCCACTCGCTCAGAGGCAAGGCTCATCTCACGGGATCCCCAGGAAAGCCTCAGCGGCCTGGCGACTCAGGCTGAGCTGTGGGGGCAGGCGCTCAGGGCCGGGAGGCTTGCGGAAACTTGGGGTGCGGGGGGCATCGGTCAGAGACTTGATCTGAGCTTGAGTCTCCCCGTGGAGACTGGTGTGTGCCTCCCAGGCCCTGCCTCGAGGAGCCCAAAACTCTCCTAGGGCATCAGAGGGCACAGCAGGGTCAACTGGAAGGAGAGCTGGGCTGCGTGAGGCCCGAAGTCGTCTGAGCCAGGCCAGGGGACAGGCAGGCGGCAGGTGGGAGCTGTCCCCTTGGCAGAGCCGCCTCAGGAGGGGAGGAGCCCGGCGCCCCGGCTGGGACCTCCCATGTCTGCCGCTCCTCTTACCTACTGTGGATGCTTGTTGGCTTGGGCCACAGTGGCCGCTTTAAGACACCGGGATCCTGGGCCTTGTCCTTAAGGGGTTCTAAGTCCAGAGGGGAAGATGGCCCAGGGGCAGTGGGGGAGAGAGTGGACTGCGACAGGGTAACTAGGGGGCCCCGGCCCGGCTAGAGGAGAGAGCCTCGCTGGTGGCGCTCAGATGGATGGGGCGGCACACCTGCCCGACTAGAGTGCAGCCTCGGAGGGGAGCCCTGGGGTGGGGGGCGGTGCAGGGAGCAGCCCCCAGAGCACAGGGGGAGGAGCACCTGCTGTAAGAAGTCAGCTGGGTGAGTGTGTCCAAGCCCTTGCTGGCTGAATTTGCGCTGTGTCCACGGGAGGCTTCCGAGCAGGACTGGTGTGGGCGGGTTTTCAGGTTCGTGCCATCCGGAGAAGGGGGGGTCTCGAGCTGGGAAGGCTCAGCTCGCTCTCCTGTTCTCTGGGCCCCAGAGCATGGGCCCAGCCTTGGTTTGGGCTGGAGACCTCACGGGAAAGACAGCCCACTCAGTGTGGTGAGGGGAAACGGCGGGAGAGTGGGGAGCGGGAGAGGAGTGGGTTCTAGCGCGCGAGCAGGACGCCTGGCTGGGGCGGCTCGGGGGTCGGTAAGACCCGGTGCGGTGGCGCAGGCCGCCGGGCACACGTGTGCGGGGCACTGAGCTGGGCGGGTGCCCAGCTGGCTCCTGGGTGCCCGGGGGCAGGTGCGCCTCGGGAGTGGCCGCTCCAGGAAGACTTAGGGTTTGGAGCTGGAACTAGTGCTTGCTGTGGCCTGGTGGTCGCCCCCCCAGGAAGAGCGGGGACACTCCAGGCCGCAGGTGCGCTTTTGTGGGTGAGGGCGCCAACTCGGGCGGGGACAGGTGGGGCTTCAGTGGTGCGAGTGATGGGCGCCCTGGGCACTCTTGTCTCCGGAGGAAACGCAGGTTTCTTGGTTATTCTTTTATTCTGCAAATCCCGTACAAGGGTGGAAAACTAGGAAATGCCCGACAGGGAGAAAGAAAACGAAACCACCATGTTTGTGTCCGTCCGTCCCCCCCCCGCCCCCCGGGACCATCCGGGCCCCCATCTTGACATGGCACTTTCCCATTTCCCTCCCGTGCACGCGTGTGAGAATCCCGCTCTGTTCCCTTTGCTTTTTCCTCGAACTTCCCCCAAGGTGACGGTAATGATCTAGTAGTCCTGGAAGCCGGGAGCTTTGTTCTATGACCCGACTCGCTCCTCTCCACCCCTGCTGCTCCACTGACGTTCTACGGGCGCCGTGAAGAGGCAGCTTCTGGTAAAGGAAAAGTGACGAAGGCCCCCCCCCAACCCCATACTCCTTGCTCACCCACCCCCAGCTAGATCCGAGGAGGAAAGCCAACACAGCCTCTGCAGGTCCCTAAACCGCCCGCCCTCAGAGGCTGTGGCCTGCGTACCTAGTGCCCACTGTGCCCAGCAGGTCCTGACCCTGACCCAGACTCAGGGCCGAGGGCCGTCGTCCTGCCCGCAGAGGCCCCACGCGGCCGTTAGCCCGTACCCACAGGAAGAGGCTGGAGCGGAAAGTAGGGAGGGACCCTTGAAGGAAAAGCAGCCAGGCCCGGGGCACGGTCACTTGCTTTCCCCTCTGAAGCTCCAGATGTGTCGTGTGTGTGGCCGTGGCTAGGGCCTGTGACTCCACGTGCCGGACCCAGGCCAGTAGCACGATGAGGACCACAGAGGCAAACAGAAGCCAGAGGAGACCCAGCACATAGAAGGCCAGCGGGAGGAGACAGCAGAAGTCAGGGTTGTGCAAAGGGTCGTTTCTGGAGCTCTCCAGATTCCCTCGAACCCCCTCATGGGCCCCTGGGAGATGGACAGATGAGGGGCTTATCGGGTATCCCAAAATGGTAGGGAGTGAGGTTAATTTTGGGATCTCAAAGAATGTGTTCAGTTCAGAGAGAATTAGAGTCGTCGTGGGCTCTGGGGTGGTGGTGGGAGTAGTGCGCTCTGGGGTGGTGGGGGCCGTGGTAGAGGTCGTGGTGGGCTCTGGGGTGGTCGGGGGTGTGGTAGGAGTTGTGCTGAGCCTTGGGGTGGTCGGAATTGTGATGGGGAGCTCTGGGGTGGTGGGGACCATGGTGGAGGTCGTGGTGGGCTCTGGGGTGGTTGGGGGCGTGGTAGAAGTGATGAGCCCTGGGGTGGTCGAGGTCGTGGTGGGCTCTGGGGCGGTTGGGGGCGTGGTAGAAGTGATGAGCCCTGGGGTGGTCGAGGTCGTGGTGGGCTCTGGGGCGGTTGGGGGCGTGGTAGAAGTGTTGAGCCCTGGGGTGGTCGAGGTCATGGGCTGGGGCATGGTGGGCTTCAGGGTGGTGGGGGGCGGGGGGCGGGGTGTGCTGGGCTCTGGCGCGGTTGGGAGCAGGCTCTGGTTATTCAGGGACTGTAGGGTGGAAGGTGGATGGAACACGTGGCGGTCTGGGAAAGCCACGGGTGTCGAGTGCATCGGGGCCCACTGGGTTGTGGGGGCTCTGGTGTTGGTGGAGAACCTGACCACAGCCCACGTGGCAGAGACCTTTCCCACCTCTTCCTCGTCTTCATAGTCATCGTAGCTTAGATCATCCTCATCCTCGAGACTGGGGCAGCCCTTCCCTGGGTAGGTGTAGACAGGCGTGTCGGCCAAGTTGACACATCGCACGCTATCCACGTTGGGCGTCATGGCCTTGACGTCTACACCCTCCTTGAACAAGTAGACTTTGTCAGAGTTTCTGTCCAGCCAGCGAGCAAAATAGAGGATCTCACAGTCGCAGGACCAGGGGTTGTTGTGGAGAAAATTGAAAGGCAGGAAGAGTTTCCCAAAGAAGCCCAAGGGTACGGAGCGCAGCCAGTTCCCTTGGAGGTAGAGGGTGTCCAGTTTCCCCAACCCCTCCAGGAGCCCCAGGGGCAGCTCATTCAGCTTGTTGTCGGCCAGGCTGAGCTTCTCCAGCTGGGGCACGGGCCGCAGGAGCTCCGGGGGCACAGTCTTGAGCTTGTTGCCGCGCAGGTAGAGCTCACGGAGCCTGCCCAGGCCGCTCAGAGCGCCGGGAGACAGCGAGGTCAGCTCGTTGAAGGAGACGTCCAGGATGGCGAGGACCGGCAGTGCCTGTCCCAGCAAGGGCAGGCTCTTCAGCTTATTGTGGGACACGTCCAGGGTCTCGAGCCGAGGCAGCGTGTCCTCCAGCTGCAGGCTGGTTAGCTGGCTCTGACGCAGGTACAGCCGCATCAGCTGAGTCAGAGACCTCACCGACGCCGTGGAGAAGGTGCCCAGCGGGTTCGCGCTCAGGTGGAGGATGGCTGTGTCTCCTCGCAGGTCCGTGGGCAGCACCTTCAGGCCCTTGTTGTCACAGTTCGCTTCTACCCGGGTGGTCACCTGGGAGACCTTGCAGACCTCCTGGGGATGCGACAGGCGTGGCAGCAGGAGCAGCAGCAGCAAGAAGAGAGGCATGGGGACCTGGGGGTGGGGGGACACGCGTGGGCACCGGGCGTCATTCCCTCAGGTTCGAGCCCCTGCCGCAGCGCTCCCAACAGAAGCTCAGCCCCGGCTCCTGTCCTCCCCCGCTGCCCTCTCCCACCCGTGCCACCCGAAGCCTAAACCTCTAGCCCCACGGTCCCACGTTCTAGGTTCTTACCCGTGCCTCAGTGGCCCCGACCCCCAGCCCCAACTCAAGCTTACAGGCAGGCAGAAGGACCTCCGAGGGCACGGAGCTTCTCACAGGGTGTGGCTCTGCCCTGTTGTCTTCCAGCTCCACAGAGGGCCTGGGCAGGGGCAGGAAGAGGGGGGTGGGGAGGAAATGCTGGCCTGATAGGGACTCCCTCCTGTGGCCTGGGGGCAGTGGCCCTCCCGGACACAGGCCCTTATCACCTCCTTCCACAACCGTCCCCAGCCCTCCTTGTGGCTCTCTTTGTCCCACTTCCCATCTCCATGGGGTGGAATGGGGGCACAGCCCCCCAACCACCCCTGAGCCCAGGCTCCAGCTGCCGCTCACTTTCCCTTCGCAGTTGCCAATTTTAACCCTAACCGCCGCCTGCCTTCCCCCTCTCTAGCATGGGTCCCCCCAACCCGCTGGCTCCATTGAGGTCAAGGTCACCAGTGTCCCCCACCCCTCTATAGCTACCGGACACTTCCCATTATGATCTTACTCGCTTTCTGCAGCCTGCAGACCCACGGCCTCTCCAACCTTGGCACTCATGCCACTCACTTCCCTCTGACTTCTCTGGCCTTTCTCAATCTCCGTACATTCCCCTTCCTCTGTCCTTCGTGGAAAGCCAGGCTCCCCCCAGAGCTCGGTCTTTGGCTCTCTCCTTTTCTTGGGCTCCACGAACACTCAACACTGCCCTCGTTCTTCCCTGGCTGTCAAAACCCATACACCCGCCCCAGTGACTCACCTCTGCTCTGACCCAGACCCTTCTCCGGAGACCCAAACACCCAGGTCCCACTGCCTTTTGGGTTCCTTGGATGTCCCACAAGCATTAAAACAACATGTTCAAAGCTAAGCTCATCATCTCCAAAGAGCTGACCCGCCCGTGTTGTCCGGCCCCGTGAACAGCACGGTCACCCCCCCCCCAGCCACTCAGTTGGTAGACAGAATCCCTGACGGTCATCCTTGCCCCTTCCCTTCTTCACCCCCAACCTGTCACCAAGTCCTGCTGGTTTTACCTCCTAATCTCTCCCAAATCCACTTCTTTCCATCCCCGCTGCCACCATGCCAAGTCTGGGACAGCAGCTCTTCTCTCCGGCTTCACAGCAACACCCTTCCAGCTGGTCTCCCGACGCCCTGGCCTCCCCTCCCCCCACCCCCCACCGGAGTGGTCTTCCAGAACTGCCTGCAGGGCCGCCCTGACATGGCCTCCGGGGTCCTGTGTGATCTGACCCTTGCCTACTTGTCCAGCCCCATCTCTTAGCGCTCCACTCCACCTTTCACTCTGGTAGACCCTTTTCTTGCTTTCTTCCCTGTGCCTGGACTGTCTTCTCACCCTTTCCCCACCTTGTACCCAACCCTTACTTACCTGGAAAGCCCCAGCGCAGAATGTCTTCCCCTGGACAGCCTTTTAAGACTGCCCAGCACCAGCACCGTGGCACCTGGCCGGCCGGCTCAGTCGGTAGAGCGTGTGACTCTTTTTTTTAATTTATTTTTTTATTAACATATAATGTCTTCTGTTTTTAAAGATTTTATTTATTTGACAGAGATCACAACTAGGCAGAGAAGCAGGCAGAGAGAGAGGAGGAAGCAGGCTCCCTGCTGAGCAGAGAGCCCGATGCAGGGCTCGATCCCAGGACCCTGAGATTATGACCTGAGCAGAAGGCGGAGGCTGTACCCACTGAGCCACCCAGGCGCCCCTAATTTTGCATCTTTGAATGCTTGGAATGAACACTACTTGGCCAATAGGAATTTTTTTTAAGATTTTATTTATTTATTTGATATAGAGAGAGAGAGACAGCCAAAGAGAGAGCACCAGCAGGGGGAGAGGGAGAGTGAGAAGCAGGCTTCCTGCCGATCAGGAAGCCCGATGTGGGGCTCCATTCCAGGGGATCATGACCTGAGCCAAAGGCAGATGCTTAACGACTGAGCCCTTGGGCACCCCGGGAATTATTCTTTCAATACTAGGTTGGTTTGCTCACATTTTACTTAGAGGTTTTCCATTTAAGTTAGAAAATAGAAGTGGCTCATAGATCTCTTTTGAGGGGCTTTGTCTTTTTCTGTTTGTTTTGCTTTGTTGCCAGAGTTATGCTGGCTTTAATAATTAAGTTGGAAAATTTTATATTGTCTGGAAAAGTTAGAGATCACAGGGATTTTCCACTCAATGCAGGGTTGGTGGAATTCACCTATAAAACCATCTGGACTGGATGCCATTTGGGGGATAGCTTTTGGACTACCTTTCCAACTTCTGTGATTTTTGGTCTTTCAAGGTTTCTTGAGTCAGTTTTGGTAGTTGGTAGTTTCTCATAGAATATCTTGCATGTGGCTATTCAAATTTATTTGGCAGGTTTGAACATGTTTACTCTTACCATTTGTTAAAATCTCCATTTTGTGCTTATGAGCCCCTGTCTTTTCTCTCTCTCTTCCCACCTCCTCTTTTTCCCTCACTGGACTTGCCAAAGATTAGTCTTTTATTGGACTAGTCAGAGAACCAGATTGATTAGTTTTACTAGACAATTGCTGGCTTTTTTCCTGTTTGATGATGAATGTCTGCTTCGACTTTTAATAATTCTTCATATTTTGAGCTTATTTTCATGCTCTCTTCCTACCTTCTTGAGTTGAAATCTTAGTTCCCTTATTTTCAATCTTTCTTGCTTTTCAGTTAAATCCACTTAATTCATACTTTTCTTTTTTTTTTTAGGATTTTATTTATTTATTTGAGAGAGAAAGAGAGCATGAGAGGGAAGAGGTCAGAGGGAGAAGCAGACTCCCTGCCAAGCAGGGAGCCCAATGCAGGCCTCTATCCTGGGACTCCAGGATCATGACCTGAGCCGAAGGCAGTCGCTTAACCAACCGAGCCACCCAGGCGCCCCAATACTTTTCATCTGAATACTTCTTTGATCCATTTAACGTGCTTTATCATGTAAGGGGAATATGTGTAATTCTTTAAATTCAGCATCCATTCCTCTTGGATAAGAGGACCCCAGTTTCATTTTGGGAGATTGCCTCTCCCTAGAGGAGCCCAGACTTGACAGGAGTAGAGAAGTAGGCACCTTGCCCTCCCACTTTGGAAACCCAAATGTCTTTGGAAGCTCCTTCCACTGCCTACTTCCTGTCACCACCCGAGTTTAGCTCCTGGCTGTAACCTAATCATGGATGACTCTTCTCGTCTTAGGATTTCAAATGCTGAGTGTGGCGACAAGGCAAGAGAAAATAGAGCTGGGCAGCATTCATTTCAACAAAGTGCTCAGGAAAAGCGTAGAGCGGTTCCTCCTATCGAGGCCCCATTGCCGCCTGATTCCCAAGCCGTCCTGGACTGTCCATGCTCACCTGTGCCCAGGGAGTCCCGCCTCTTCCCACCTAGTCTCTGTCACACAAAATTAGGCAGATCTCAGCCAAAGAATCCAATTCAGTGTTCTCGCTGTGGTTCATTTTTATTATTTATTTTTTTAAAATATTTTATTTAATTATTTGACAGAGATCACAAGCAGGCAGAGAGGCAGGCGGAGAGAGAGGGAGAAGCAGGCTCCCCGCTGAGCAGAGAGCCCAATGCGGGGCTCGATCCCAGGACCCTGAGATCATGACCTGAGCCGAAGGCAGAGGCTTTAACCCACTGAGCCACCCAGGTGCCCCTGTGGTTCATTTTTAAAGAGCTTGTGCAGGAGACATTAGCTGGAGGCCTACCTACTCAAGATCCACTCAGATTTCTTTTTTATCTCTTGAAAAATCACTCCGCCTCCATCCTTAGGGTTCTTGGTTGGAATCATTCTATTCCTGCTGCAGAAGCAGACCTCAGCCAGGCCCCGGGGCCCCAGCCAGGAGCCTGACGGAAGCAGGTCGGAGTATCCCGTGGTCAGAGCAAGACTGATTCAGGCACGGAAACAGAAAGCAAGTAGGTCCCTTTCATAAGGGGGCCCGTGACTTCTGTGGAAGGGTTGGAGAAGGCACACTTTCTCTAGATGTGGACAGGAGATTTGTAACCCTGGACGGGCTTGTGATCCCAAGGGGATGTGGCCTTAGAATAAAGCTAATGTCAGGGAAGGCATTAAAAAAAAAGTGGGAAAAAAACATTGGTATCACAAAGATGTTGTACCAAACTAATTGTGACATTCTGTGAGTCAAAAATCTGCTTATTTCTTAAAAAAAAAAAAAAAGTTGGTTACTGGGATATTTACTTGCAACATAATGAGCTTTAAGAGGTAAAAATTAGGGCCACTGGGTGGCTCAGTGGGTTAAGCCTCTGCCTTCGGCTCGGGTCATGATCTCAGGGTCCTGGGATCGAGCCCCGCATCGGGCTCTCTGCTCAGCAGGGAGCCTGCTACCCCCTTTCTCTCTGCCTGCCTCTCTGCCTACTTGTGATCGCTTTCTCTGTCCAATAAATAAATAAAATCTTTTTAAAAAGAGGTTAAAATTATATTTTCCATTTTTTTAAAGTAGAGCTGCGTGCAAAGGAATTTTTAAAATTTCAGGTAGATTTTCAAACACTTAGCATTTCTTTGAGGCCATTGTAGGTTCATGTGCAGTCAGAAATGAGACAGGGAGGGCCCCCGCGGACCTGTCCATCCAGTTGCCCCCATTGGCAATGTCTTGCAAACCCACGGGACCATATCACAACCTGGATATGGACATTGTTCTCACCATAAGGGTCCCTCCTGTGGCCCCTTTACACCCACACTCAGCTTCCTTCCTTCCCGAGACGCCCGCTGCCCTGTTCCTCAGTTCCACTGTCTTGTCACGTCAGGATCGTGCAGTGTATGACCTCGGGGACTTGGCTTTTCTCCACCCAGCACGTTTCTGTGGTTCGGAGCGTCCAGCGGTAGCGCATTTCTTCTTGTTGCCGGGCGGTCGTCCACTGCGTGAACAGAGTGTGGTTTAACCCTTCACCGCCGGGAGGTTCCAGTTGTTGGCTGTTACAAATAAATCTGCCTTAAACATCAATGTATAGATTTTTGTGTGAACATCCGTCTTCGTTTCCCCGGGGAAATGCCCAGGAGCGCAGAATCTGGTCATAGGGTCGTTCCGTGTTTACTTGGGGGAGTTTATCTTTGGGTTATTCCTTTTTTTTTTAAAGATTGATTGTATTTATTTATTAGAGAGAGTGAGGGGGAGGGGGAAAGAGTAGAGAGAATCCCCAGCAGACTCGGCACTGAGCGAGGAGCCTGACGCAGGGCTCGATCTCACGACCCTGAGATCACGACCTGAACTGAAATGCAGAGCTGGACGTGTAACCGACTGAGTCGCCCACGGGCCCCCAAACCCTACCTTTCTGAAGTCCGTTTTCTCTCTGTTGTTCGAAATGGGTGATTTCCGTAGCTGTATCTTCTGGCTCCCTGATTCTTTTCTCCGTTCCCTCCGTTGTGTTGTGGGGCCCCCGCCCTGAGCTTTCGTGTCAACTGCCCTGGCTTTCGGCCGCACAGTCTCCCTCTGGTTCGTCTGCGGACCTTCCGTGACTTTGCCGAGGTCAGATCTGCGTCTGCTTCAAGCGTGTCCCTAACGTCTTGTTGAAGCATTTTGGTCGTGGCTGCTTTAAGATCTTCTCCAGAACCCTCACACCTCCGCCCTGCACTTGTTGGCAGCTGCTGGTTGTCTCTGTCATTCATTTTGAGGTCTTTGCAGTTCTTGGTACGAGGAATGATATATACATATTTTTCATGGAAACACAGCCATTTCTGTATTATCTTAGGAGACTCTGGGTCTAAAACCTTCCCGCTCCAGCTGACTTTTCCTGACACCGCTCTGGCGAGGAGAGGCACTGCCAGGCGGAGTTAGATGTTCAAGTCCCTCTCGGCTTCTGTTGCCACCTGCCGGGGTGAGCGTGGGGGGCCCCAGCTCCCCAGGCGCTCCCTGCAGCCTCCTGAGTGCAGAGATGAGTACCCGTCCCGACCCGCCTCCCCTGAGGCCCTGCGGCAGGGAGGGGAGGGGGTGCCTCGCGACGGCCTGGGATGGAAATCCAGGCTCCCCTGTGGTCGCCAGCGGCCTCACCCTGGGACCCCCACCCCAGCAGGGATGTTAGGGCGCCTCATAACGAGCCCGGGGAGGGTGGAAATCTAGGCTCACTCTTTGGTCTGTGGTATTTGTTTGGCCTAGAGGGGCGATTTTCCAAGTTCTTTTTTTTTTTTTAAGAGTTTATTTATTTGTCAGAGAGAGAGCACAAGCAGACAGAGCAGCGGGCAGAGGAGGAAGCAGGCTCCCTGCTGAGCAGAGAGCTGGACGGGGGGCTCGATCCCAGGACCCTGGGACCCTGACCTGAGCCGAAGGCAGACGCTTCACCCACTGAGCCACCCAGGCGCCCCCTATTGTCCAAGGTCTACCTTGTTAGGCTACCCCTCCCCTGGTCCTTTGGCTAGAGCAAGCAGGCTTTCGTTGGGATATTATTATTATTATTAATATTAATATTATTTTGTCTGTGCCTGCTTCTAATTGCCGACTCCTTCACCTACGTGTTGATACAGAATGTTCTGGAGTTTAGCTGGACTCAGTGGACCGCACAGGGGAAAAGCACATCCACTCCCACCTCCCAGAAGTGGAAATCTCCCCGGTGGCTTTGGCTACCCTCTAACGGCCAGCTTCTCAGTTTCTCACCGTCGGCAACAAACGTGCCATGTGAGGGTTAATTTTCTGTATCAACTTGGCCCAGACTCACCATTTGTTCACATTTTGTCTCATTTGCTTTATCACTCTTTCTCAAGTGTTTTTTCCTGAACCATCTGAGACAAATGTGGAGACATCATGTCCCTCTGCCTCTCACATTTCCATGTGTGTTTCCTAAGAACAGGGACATTTTCTTACATGACTGCAGTACGCTTGTTAATTCAGGAAATTCGATCTATGGTGCACGTTCCCATTTCGCCAACTGTCCAAAAAGATGTCCTTTAGAGCCCCCCGCCCCCACCCAAGCTCAGGATCCCTCTGGAGACCGCAGCTCTCTGGTTTCCTTTAACTGTCTTTATTTTTTGGACTTTGACATTTTTGAAAACCACAGTCAAGTAGTTACATGGAAGTTCCCTTGACTATGCAGAATCTCCCTCCGTCCGTCCCACGTTTCTCATGGCTGGACTTGGGGTGCGCGTTTCTGGTGGGGACTGTGGCTTTCTTGGGCCAATAGGAAACACTTTATGTCAATTTAACCTATTTCTGGCGAGGTTCGCTCTGCCAGTAGTTAAGGTGGACCCCGTGTGCTTTCCCATGGTCAAGATCCTGTTTTCCCTTTTGCCACTAAGAAGTGCTTTTGTGGGGAGATGTTTGGATCCCGCGCAAATACCCTGTTCCCGATTAGACTTTGGCCTACACACTGTGACGCCCCTCGGTGACCCTCGTGGGGTTCCATCACTGCCGGGAAGCTTGAAAAAATCTTTGTAGGTGCTTTATATTTTTATTTTTTTTAAGATTTTATTTATTGGACAGAGATCACAAGTAGGCAGAGGCAGGCAGAGAGAGAGGAGGAAGCAGGCTCCTCGTTGAGCAGAGAGCCCGATGCGGGGCCTGATCCCAGGACCCTGGGATCATGACCCGAGCCGAAGGCAGAGGCTTAACCCGCTGAGCCCCCCAGGCGCCCCCCCCAGTCAGAACTGAATCCTCCACCGTCAACTGTAATTCCACCCTTTGCCACCGCTGATGTTGGCAGGAGAAACGTTCGTGATGACTAGTTCTCAGGAAGGGTCTTTTTCATGATCTCAGCACGGGAGCGAGGGGACTTTTGGAAGGAAAATACGGATGGGCAGGGAGATCAGACAAAAACCTTTCCCAAAACACGTCCCGTGTGTGGCAGGTGTGTGCCCATCGCTGTAAGGAGGAGAAGGCGAGGGTGCAGACGGGAAGGGAGATAGGAATTGTGTCTGTTTCGTATCTTTCCCAACCGTCATCCTCCATAGACACAGACAAGACCCTCAAAACCCGACCCGCGGTGTCGGTGAGCAGATAGTCCCTGTGATTATTTGGTTATTTAAAGGGGTGTCTTCACCGTGAGGACGCCCAGGTCTACTCCTGGAGCTAGTCCTCTGCGGAGCCCTGCAACAGTCCGTCTTACTTTTACTTATTTTTTTTTTTTTAGACTTTTAGAAATGGAGTCATAATTTACACAGAGAAACGCACCCACGGCCGAGTCCCGCTGCTTCTAGTCCGGGTAGAGCACGCACTGTGCGCACGGAGCAGGGTCCCCGGGGGAGAGAGCTCGGGACTCGGAGCTCCTCGGGGCTCCACGAGTCCTGCCCGTGTGAGGATGGCCCGGCTCGGGGCTGGGGGTGGGGGGAACTGGGAGTTCCTGGAAGAGGCGCTTCTCGGACTCGGAACCATCTTCTCCTGGGCCTCCAGAACCATCAGCAGGATCCATGTGGCAGTGTGGCCTTCTCTCTCCGGAGCCAAGCCTCGATGTTCTAGAATGTTCCCTGGAATGCACCATCCGTGTTTGGCTGATGCTGAGACCTTCCCTCCTGCCTTCTCCCTCTGTTCTCAGAGGGGAAGTGGGTTCCAGACGGCCTGTAGCCAGCCGGCCGGAGTGGACCCCTTCTCTCCTGCACCGGTGAACCCCAACCACCCTTGTTTTCTCCTGTAGCCACGTGAGTGGAGAGGCAGGTCCTAGGGAGGGCGCGGGCGTCCTCCTGGGCTGGGGGGACCCCTGGCTGTGTCGGCCACCCCACATGCCCCTTCCTCTGCCTTCCCTCTCACCCCTTCCTCCCCCGTCTGACTCTGCCTCGTTCTGGCCACTCCCTGCCGAGGATTTTTATTTTGAGTTTTCGTTCTCATCTCTTTCCTGGGGAACCAGCGGCCGTCCCGCTCTGGCCCGCATTCCCCTCTGACACCCGGACCACCGCCCGCTCCGCACAGGCGTGTCTCCCCGGTCCCCACCGGTGCCCTCGAGGGGCGGCGCCCGGCAGCGCAGACGCCCCACAACCTCGCAAGCCTTGGGCGGTTTTCAGCCACAGAGGACGCGACCCGTCGGTCTCAGCCTGTCATTTGCTTGCCTTTGGGTTCATGGTTTTGACCCTACAGAAACATTGGGTGGTTTTTCTTTATGGCCTGACTTGGGGCTGCAGGGGAGGGAAGAAAGGCCTTCTTCCCTCCGAGGTAAGTAATCCGCTGCTGCTGGCTTTCCTGTAGGGCTTTCTGGATTTCATGTCATATGCGGATTATCTGGCCCAGCGAGCGGCATTCGGGAGCTGAGGGTCTGCTGGTTATTTCGATGATGGGTTTTCTAGTTGTTACAATGGGATTTATCTGATTAAGGCTTCTTTTCCATATTAATATACTATTTTTTTAGATTATTTATTTATTTGTTAGAGAGAGAGAGAACGAGCACAGGCAGACAGAGTGGCAGGCAGAGGCAGAGGGAGAAGCAGGCTCCCTGCCGAGCAAGGAGCCCGATGTGGGACTCGATCCCCGGACGCTGGGATCATGACCTGAGCCGAAGGCAGCCGCTCAACCAACTGAGCCCCCCAGGCGTCCCTTAATGTACTATTTTATCTTCGGACTCTCGTATACTGACCAGGAACAGCTTGACCCTCTTCCTCCGCACGGGTAAATCCAAGTCAGGAGCCGCGGCTTTCATCTGCGGGTTTGGCAAAAAATTTCCAAGCTCGATGCTCTTCTGTCCTGGGAGGACGTGAGGACAAGAGTTCCCGCCCTCGGTCCCGCGCGAGCGGCGTCCCTGCATGCGCTTTTCTTGGAGAGCAGTTTGACAAAAGGCACCGACTTTGTTTGGGTTTGGTTTTTAATGCATGAACTTTTTTTTTTTTTTTTACGATTTTATTTGACAGAGAGAGCACAAGTAGGCAGAGAGGCAGGCAGAGAGAGAGGAGGAAGCAGGCTCCCCGCGGAGCAGAGAGCCCGATGCGGGGCTCGATCCCAGGACCCGGGGATCATGACCTGAGCCGAGGCAGCCGCCCAACCCACTGAGCCACCCCCCGCCCCCGGCGCCCTGTACAAATGTTCTCTACACACACCTGCACGGAGACGCGCTAACGGTAAGGGAAGGCACCTGTCAGGCGGGGCGGCGACCACGCTCAGGTTCAGGTCGGCCGGACTTGGCCTTGAGCCCATTCGTTCACTCTTCCATCTCAGACCTTCCTTCCCACTCCTCAGGCCCCTACTTTAGGCTTTTTTAGTTTCCCGAGTCCCACCGTCTCCCTGACTCCCTCCTACCCGCTCTCAAGGGCACCCACCCGTGCACCTCTCCCAGTAAGGTCCCTCCTCCGTCCTGGAGGGCCGGGAAACGCTCTACTCTGGGAGTGAGGGGCTCGCACCCGCGCAAGAGCGGGATTGTGAATTCCCAGAGTTTCCTCCGCTCGCTGTGGCCGGACCTGCTGTGCCGCTGAGCTCTGGGGGTGGCGGGAGAGCTGCTGGGCGGCCAGAAGGCGCCGCTGGCCGGGGGCCTGGGGAGGGTCCGCAGGTCCGTGGGAGGGGGCGAGGGAGAGCCTGTGGGATAGTTTGCCCTCCCTGCATCTAAAGGACAGCATGTGTTGCTTTCTTATGGTCAGAAGGATCTTTCCGGGTGCCGTGTTATGGGGCATTTTTGTTTTCTTTACACTAGTTTACTGTTCTTCATGCTCCTGTTGTTAAGCCAAAGGGGGATTGACTGGGGAGGTACCTCGTTCAAAGAAGTGCCAGGCAACCAGCCTGCGGGGGGCAGCCAGCGCAGCCGGCCAGGGCTGGGGAGGCCTGAGGCCTTCTGTGGTCTGTGTCCCGGGTGCGTCGTGTCTCTCCCCGTGGAAGTGTGCGGTCCTGCGCCCCCACTCCCAGCAGAGCGTACCCCCTTCCTGAATCGTTGCTGGACATCGTCAGGGATGGACTTCCTCGGGCTGGGCTTGGGCCAGTGTCCTCCCCTGGACCCGTCAACCCTGGCCAGAGGGCGGGCGTCTCTGAGTACCTGGTCGGTCCTCTGGGGTCCCCTGGCTGGAAAAGGGACAATGCTGGGAAGATGTCCCTTCACGTGCACGACTCACCCGTTCAGTGTTTGTTGAGCGCCTCTGATGTGCGCAGCCCTGGGCTTTGTGCCCCGAACACATTAACCAGCAAGTTCTCGGTGACCAGGGAAGGTGGGTGCTAGCGAGGGGGACCATGTAGGAAACGGGGCTGGCTAGACTCGGCTCTGGCTGAACCCGCTCTCCCTGTTGACAGAAGGAAGGGGGGCTCTTTCTGCTGCGTGTGCAGGAGTTCTCATCAGACCGGCCTGGGGTATCTCGACGGTGAGGGGAACCCGTGGCTGAGAATCCGGGCCCAGCCGTGGCGGGGGTGGGGGGCGGCCGCTGCTCCGAGTTGGCGAAGGGAGTAGCTGCCTGTTAGGCCGAGATCTCTGGGTCCAGCCTGGAGGTCAAGGCATCCCCAGGAACAAACTGTTTTGTGGGGTGTTCATGAGAGAAACACAAAGCCGGGACGTCTGGGTGGCTGGGTTGGTGAGGCGTCTGCCTTCGGCACAGATCCTGGTCTCAGGGGCCTGGGATCGAGCCCCGCATCGGGCTCCCTGCTCAGCGGGGAGCCTACTTCTCCCTCTCACTCCCCCTCCGTGCTCTCTCTCTCAAATAAAATCTTAAAAAAACCCAAACACCACAAAAACACAAAGCCCAGGCCCGAGTCAGGTGCCTGACCCCACACTGCGCTGGAAGCTTGCTGCCTCGGGCCGCCGTCATCCTGAGCGAACGAGCTCCCCGCTGTGCCCACCCTGGGACAGTCTCAGGCCAACCCCGTGCTTGCTCCTGCTCCCCGCTGCACCTGCGGCCCCAGGGCGCCAGGCGGGGGTGGGGTGCGTCAGTGCGATCAAGGACCAAACGTTGCCCCTGAAGAGGGCGGCTGCCGCCACCAGAAAGCTGAGCCCTCCCCCCAGAGAGGCTTACAGACGAGAGAGAAAAGTCAGGCTGGTCAGGAGCCCGAGCAGCACAGGGCAGAGCTGGGGTGGGAAAGGCGGGAGCGGCGCGTGGGTCCCTGGAGCTGCCTTGGCCTCCGACCCGGTCCCGTCCGCCCAGCCCTCGTGGAAGCCCACCGCACACCTGGCCTGGGGAGCCGCTTCTGGTAACACAGGGAGGCCAAGTGACCCGGCGTCTCGGCGACCCTCTGACGGTGCTGCTGTCCCTGAAGGCTGCTCCCTCCCGCTTTATCAGGGCCGGCACAGGGACCTTCGAGGGCACATTCACGTCTGGTGAATCCTGCATCTGTCGCGGCCCTTGCCCAGGCCCTGACCCGGGGGCCACGAAACAGCCACCAGCCCGGACCCGGGCCAGGAGACCCGCCAGCGGCGCACGGAGGTGAGCTGGGCCCAACAGGTGCGCTCTGCGGGGCCGGAGGGGAGAGTGAGGAAGGCCCGGCTTCAAGGACGTGTGGGAAATGGACAAGCTGCACGGACCCTCTGGCCTTTGGGGTCCTTGCTTGTGGCATGGGCGCCAGGATGAGGGACCCCACAGGCAGAGGAAAGACACCCCAAAAGGACAGACGTTGGGTGGTGTAACGGGAACACAGGTGCGCACAGCCGGTGAAACAAATTGCCCAGTCTCGCCGCCCGCCTGCTCCTGCAGCTGCGGACCTGACGGGGCCCTGTTTGGCACCTTGGGACGGCGGTGCCCGGCTGCCCGGATTCGCGTGAGGACGCGGCTGGCGCGGGACCGAAGGTGCAGAGCTCAGCGCCTCCCACCGCACCCGCGAGCCGGGGCGGCTTCTTAGAGAAACACACACAGGATTCCTGGCATCCCCCTAACTCAGGGCTCTTTGGGGATGGAACTAAGGAATAAGGATTTTAAGCAAGCACCTCAGATGACCGATTAGGATGGTCTAAGGAGACTTTAAGATGAAAACGTGGTCAGTTCATGGGCGCTTGGGGCGGGAAGCCGGCGTTCCCACGCGCGGCCACAAGGCGGCAGCAGGGAGGCCAGAAGCGGGCGTGGACCGCAGGGGCGGCCGGGGGCGCACCTGGGATTCGGGCTGTGGTGCCGCAGGGTCCCCCTGCCAGGTGGCCCAGTCCTGCCGAGTACCCCCCTGCGGGCGCCTGTCTTACTACCAGGTCTTAGTGAGGACTTTGCCAGCACTGCTGTGACCTTGGCTGGGTGGGGGGTGGGGGTGAAACGTGTCCCACGTGAGGGGCGGCACGGGAGGTCACCTGCACGGGGCGGCTTCTCCAGGGACACCGGCGCTTGTTCAGAGCAGGGCTACCCATCCCCCACTGCCAAGCTTGTGGTTCCAGGTGCTCTGCGAGGACCTGCAGCTGCCCCCGGCTCCCTCCCCAGCTTAAAAGGGTCGGGTCAGCGCCAAACAGTAGGCAAAGGATGCTGGGACGGGGCAGCTGCCGGTGGGAGCGGCCAAGAGGTCTCTGGCCGCGGGAAGAGGATTAGGTGACAGTCCCCTAACCTAGCCCGGAACTAACACCCCCCCCTCCCTCCCACACCCCAGCCTGCCCCCCTAAAGCCTGCCAGAGCTCAGAATAACCCCGAGGACCAGACAGGATGGCAGGGGTTCTGCTGGGCGCGCTGCTCCTCCTGCGGCTCCTGGGTAAGGACGGGGCTCAGTCCCACGCACGGGGGTAGGGACGCCCAGGGACGGGCCAAGACGAGAGACCGAGAAGCGGGCTCGGTGGTGGGCTCAGGAGGCAGGCCAAGCACACAGCTTCAGGGGCACACAGGCAGCAGAGCCCCGTGCAGACCCCGGGGCAGCAGAGAGCGCCCCCCAGCCCCTCGTCTGCAGCGAGCCCACGGCTGGACCCCATCCCCAGGTGCAGGTGAGGCGGAGAACGAGGAGCTGCGTCTTTACCACCATCTCTTCGACAACTACGACCCAGAGTGCCGGCCTGTGAAGGAGCCTGAAGAGACTGTCACCATTAACCTCAAGGTCACCCTGACCAACCTCATCTCCCTTGTAAGACACCCCACCCCCACCCCCACCCCAGAGCCTGGAATTCCACTCCTGGCTCTGGACTCCCACTTCAACCGTCCTGACCCCCTTGTTTCTGCAGAACGAGAAAGAGGAGACCCTCACCACCAGCGTCTGGATCGGAATCGTGAGTCAGCTCTGGGGGACGGCAGGAGGTCTTGACCCCTCTCCCCCAAACTCCTGGCGGGCACAAGGTGGGAGCCGCAGGGCACTTGTGCGACCGCCCTCACTCCTTAGGACTGGCAGGATTACCGACTCAACTACAGCAAGGATGATTTTGGGGGCGTGGATACCCTGCGGGTCCCTTCGGAACTCGTCTGGCTCCCGGAGATTGTGCTGGAAAACAAGTGAGCACCGGGGCGGTGGGTGGAAGCCGGGGACTGGGGCCTGGGGCTGCACCTGGCGGGGGCCTGGGGCTGCACCTGGCGCGGGCTGGGCTTGCTGGGAGGGCAGGGGGTGGCAGCCCGGCCGACGCCGCTCTCTCGGGGTCCCCAGCATTGACGGCCAGTTCGGCGTGGCCTACGAAGCCAACGTGCTGGTCTACGAGGGCGGCTACGTGAGGTGGCTGCCCCCCGCCATCTACCGCAGCACCTGCGCCGTGGAGGTCACCTACTTCCCCTTCGACTGGCAGAACTGCTCGCTCGTCTTCCGGTGGGGCGAGCGGCTCAGAGGCGGGGGCGGGGGTGTGATGGCGGGGCGGGGCGGGGGCGGCACGGACGCGCTGGCCCTGGCTCCGCAGCTCGCAGACCTACAGTGCGGAAGAGGTGGACTTCGTCTTCGCGGTGGACGACGAGGGCGAGACCATCAGCAGGATCGACATCGACACCGAGGCCTACACGGGTGAGGCTTCCTCCTGCCGCGAAAACCCGCCCCTAGACGCGGTCCGCGGAGGGGACTCGTGGAGGCCGGGCAGCTGACCTTAACCTGCCCCTCCACCGAAAGCACCGTCCACGGTGGCGCGGGACCGCCTTCGCCCCGACGGCGCAGACCACCCGAGGCCCCAGCAGTCGGGGCGGGCCGGCCACACCTGCCCACCGCCCGCAGCCCCAGGTGTCGCGGCCAGGTGCGCGCCCCCGCCCCCCCCCCCCCTCCGCGCCGGCTGACCGCGCCCCCGCCCCCCGCCCCCCGCAGAGAACGGCGAGTGGGCCATCGACTTCTGCCCCGGGCTGATCCGCCGCCCCGACGGCGCCTCCGCGGGCGGCCCGGGGGTCGTCGACGTCATCTACACGCTCATCATCCGCCGGAAGCCGCTCTTCTACGTCATCAACATCATCGCGCCCTGCGTGCTCATCTCGGGCCTGGTGCTGCTCGCCTACTTCCTGCCCGCGCAGGGTAAGGGGCTGCGGGGGCCGGCCCCGGGCGCGCGGCTGGCGGCTGGCGGCTGGCGGCGGGGCCTGCCTCACCGGGCGCTCCCTCCAGCCGGCGGCCAGAAGTGCACGGTCTCCATCAGCGTCCTGCTGGCCCAGACCGTCTTCCTGTTCCTGATCGCGCAGAAGACCCCCGAGACGTCGCTGAGCGTCCCGATGCTGGGCAGGTGGCGGCGCGGCGCGGGCGGGGGGCCCACGTGTGCGGGCGGGGCCGCGCGTGGGGCGGGGCCGGGCGAGCCTGGGGCGGGGCCACGGCCGCGAGACACGGGGAGCCGCTCGGCCGTCCGGGCCCGGCTGGGCTTTATTCGAGCGTGGGGCGGGGCTGGGGCGGCGGCGGGTTCTCGGGTCCCCCGTCCTCCGCGCTGCTGCTGGACGCCACCTTGAGGTCCCCTGAGTATCTCTGCCGGGGGCGGGCCGGCTCAGTGACCCCCCCCAGCCCCGCCGCCCCCGGCCCCCAGCTCCTCCCCGCTCCCTCTCCGTCCTGAACTCACCAGTGCCCCGGCCGCCCCGAGGCCCAGCGGGCGCCCCCACGGCGGCAGGAGGGGGGCGGAGCCCTGCAGGCCCCGCCCGCACAGGCACAGCCACGCCCCCTGCAGCGCCAGGCGGGCTCCCGCGCCCGCCGCAGCCCCCGCTCGCCGAGCCCTCTGCCCCGCCGCCTGGGCTACCCGGGCCAGCGCTCCGCCCGGGTCCCCGGCGCCTGGGGCCGGGCCCGGGCTGCCGGCGTCGCCGTCCAGTCGCCGCACCTCCTGCTGCAGCCACAGGGCTGAGATCTGCGGTGGGGGTGCGGGAGTTGGCGGGGACGCAGGGGCCTCTGCCGCCGCTTCCCGCCGCTTCCCCGCCGCCTCCCCGCCCCTCGGCAGCCCCCGCGCCCCACCTCGAACAAGGTGGCGCCGAAGCTCACGACGCTGGCCGCGGCCTCTCTCAGCACCAGCCCCAGGGTGGGCTTCGGGGCGGGCGGCTCCCGCGGCTGGCGGGACTCGAGCTCCCGGAAACTCTGCTCCAGATACTCGTGGGCTGCGGCCACGGCGAGTTCCAGGGAGGACAGGAGCGGGGGCTGCAGGGCCACCTGGACAAGCAGCGGGGGCGGCGGCGCCGGCGGGTCACGGGGCGGGGCTCCCGGGGGCGCCCGCCCCGGGCGGGGCCGCCGGCGGGGCCTCACCTCCGTGGAGCTGTGGAAGTGGTAGACCCACAGCAGGGTTTCCAGCGAGCTGGGGGTCCCCTCCATGGCCGCCGGCGGAAAGGGGGGCATCGGGGCCGCGCGCGCGCCGTCTGGCCCCGCCGGGGAGGAGCAGCCTCGCGGGCCGGGAGGGTCGTTTGTGAGGTCAAGCGCGGCGGGCTCCGCAGGTACCTCATCTTCGTCATGGTGGTTGCCACGGTCATCGTCATGAACTGCGTCATCGTGCTCAACGTGTCCCTGCGGACGCCCACCACGCACACCATGTCCCCTCGGCTGCGCCACGTAAGCGCCGGGTGGGCGGGGCGAGGCCCGGGTGGGCGGGGCCTGCGGCCCGGTAGGCGGGACTTCGAGCTCGCCCCGCCCCCCCAGGTCCTGCTGGAGCTGTTGCCGCGCCTCCTGGGTTCGGGAGCGCCCCCTGAGGCTCCCCGGGCCACCTCGCCGCCCAGGCGCGCTTCGTCCGTGGGCCTGCTGCTCCGGGCCGAGGAGCTGATACTGAGAAAGCCGCGGAGCGAGCTCATGTTTGAGGAGCAGAGGCACCGGCACGGGGTCTGGGCCGGTGAGCGGAGGGGAGCGCGCAGGCGGGCGCGTGTGGCGGGACGGGCTCCCCGCTGACCCTCCCCTCCCCTCCCCTTCCCTCCCCCCCGGACGCCCCACCAGCTGCCCTCTACCAGAGCCTGAGCGCTGCCGCCCCCGAGGTCCGCTGCTGCGTGGACGCCGTGAATTTCGTGGCCCAGAGCACGCGGGACCAGGCCGCCTCCGGCGAGGTGGGGCAGGCCCCGCGGTGGGAGGGGGCGGGTGGTGGCCTGGAGGCCCCCAGTCCCTGGCGCCGCGGGAGATGCAGCTTGTGTCCGCCCCTCCCCAGGAGGTGTCCGACTGGGTGCGCATGGGGAAGGCCCTGGACAACGTCTGCTTCTGGGCCGCCCTGGTGCTCTTCGGCGTGGGGTCCAGCCTCATCTTCCTCGGGGGCTACTTGAACCGAGTGCCCGAGCTGCCCTACCCGGCGTGCATGTAGACAGCGCCCCCCGCACCCGTTTCTGGAGGAAACCGATTTTGAAAGACGCGCTGCGGGTCCCTGCTGTGGTGCGGTCCTGTGCTCGCTGCGGCAATAAATCGGCGCTGTGCCAACTTCCCCGGCTGTGCGGGGGCTCCTGTGGCTGAGTGCGCGCACTTGTGGAAGTCTGCCCCGCCGGGTCGGGGGCAGAGCACGGTCCTCCGGGAGCCACTCGTCACCCCTGCATCCAGCCTTGCCGCCCTGCCCCCCCCCCGCCCAGCGTTTCTGAGAGCCTAGGCCCTCGTGGCCCTCTCTCCAGCCCTGGGAGCTGCTGCCTTTATCAGCAGAAAACGGCAGGACGGCACTGGAGGCCGCTGGAACCTGGAAGCCAGGTGCCTCCCCCTGAGAGCAGGCAGGGCTCACACGCCCTGGGTGAAGATCCGCCCGAAGGCCATAGGGATGAGGCCCCCTGGGCCGCCCCCTCGTCCCAGGCCTGCTGGCTTAGCCGGGCTGGCTTCCGGGACTGGGAGAGAAGACAGGGGCCCTGGATGGTAGGAGCTGGTTGAATTGTCTTTATTAACAAACGGAATATCCAAGGCCACTACATTGAGGAGGAGCGGGGCAGGGCTACTTGCTGCTCACACTATATACAGAGGCAAGCAAGGGGGTGCAGGGGGCAGCGAGAGCTCCCCACTCCCTCCCTCCACCAGGGAAGGACAGAGGCTAGAAAGAAATGGGGCTGGAAAGGGGGAAATGTTTTGGCTGGCGGGGTCCCCCCTCCATTCCCTGGGGTTTGGGGGGAGGGGAATCATTAAAGTGCTTTCAGAAAATGAGGAAATGGTCCCTGCCCCTGGAGCGGCGGGCGACCCCCCTGAAACCTAGGGCCCAGTGACCCCCCCCAGGGTCTGGTACATTCAAGGGGGGAGCCGGCTCCCCTGACGTGCAAATGAAGGGGCCCAGGGCCCTGCCGGGTCAGCAGCAGTGGGGTACGGGTGCCCGCCCCGAGCACTCTCCTCGGAAGTGGAGAAAAGGGGGGGTGGGGCTCGGCCCTCTGGATTCCTGGTAAGGGGAAGCCATGCCTCTCCCTGGAATTGGGACAGGCACAGTTTTGGAGAGAGAACGAACTGGGGGGGTGGGGAGGGGGAAGAAACAGGATGGTCAAGATCACAAAAGCATCAGGGGTCAGAGGTCATGTTCCCAGCAGGCTCCAGTGAATCAAACCAGTCAAAAGCAAAAGCCCAGGGAGGGGAAAGGAGGGCGGCCTGGGGGGTCCGGCTGCGGGGGCGGCTGTCCTGTCACCAGTTCATGATGCAGTTCCGGTTCAGCGTCATGAAGTAAACCTGGCTGCTGCCCCCGGAGCGGACGGAGGCGAAAAACACCTGCGGGGTAGGAGAGGTCAGGGGGGCTGGGGGCTGGGGGGGTGGTTGGGGCTGTGAGCGGCAGCGAGAGGGGGAGAGCTGGGAACTGCAGAATTTAGTCTTAGCGCCCCCCTCCCCTCCAGGCAGAGCTGCTTGGGGAGAGGGCAGCCAGCGTGGTGGGAGGGGGGTTGGGAAGGAAGCTGCGATGCAGGCTGTGGTCCCATTAGACCCCACGGCGACCCCTCCCAGCCCAGTCCACCGGCAGGGGCAGGACCAGGGGCTCCCACCTTGTCGTTCCGCTCGCACAGGAACTTGAGCCTCTGGGCCCGTTTGTGCATGAAGACGCCGTCCAGGTGGCCTGTCTCCACCGAACGGATCTCGATGGCTTTCTCGCCCCAGCCCATGATCTGGTTGGAGCAGATGTAGGCTGGGGGAGAAGGGCAGGAGGGCCAGTGAGTGGGCTGCAGCGGTGGCGCGGGAGCCGGGAGCCGGGGGGGGGCGGGCGCCTCGCTCACCGACGGAGGTGGGCATCTCTCCCCACTGCAGCACCACGTCCTTAATGATCCGCCCGTAGGTGTTCACGTAGACGCCCTCGTCCTCGTAGCAAAGCAGCATCTCCATGCCGTCGGTGTCGGGGAGGAAGATGATGGCGTGGGGCGTGATCTGGCTCTGGATCTGGGGGCGAGAGGGCCGCTGCAGGCCGCACCCCTGCACCCCCGGGGCCGTGGCCGCACCCTGCGCCAAGCCCCGCCCAGCTTACGTGCACGGGGATGTAGATGTCGTAGCTGTTCCCCGAGTCCACGTCCACTGCGTGGAAGCCGGCGCTGGAGCCGTAGATGACCTTGAGCCGCTGACCCTCTTCCACGGTCAGGTCGACCAGCAGAGGGCGGTGAGGGAGGTCGGCGAAGGACTGTGGACGGAAGAGGGGCTCAGGGGCCGCGGCCGGGCCACTGAGGCCGGGCCGGGCGGGTGGGGGCCTGCGGCCGGGCTACCTTGAAGGCCATGAACTTGTGGTAGGGCTTGGGGGCCCAGGCGTACACCTCCACGGAGCTCTTCAGGGCGATGACCAGGAACTTAATGCGCTCGTATTTCACTGCAGGCGGGGCAGGGCAGGGGAGGGTCCCGCAGGCCTGTCACTGAGCGCCTGGCCCCCGTTGCCCGGCCACGCCGCCCAGGCCCCCGGGGCCGCCCCGCGGTGACCTCCTCACCCACGCGGTAGTGCCCGCAGCCCTCCATGTCCCCCACGGTGGTCCAGCCCTGCTTCTTCTCCACGTCTGGGTCGTTGTGCAGAATCTTGTTCCGGAGCCAAGACAGGTAATACACCCGGAGTTTATTCCTCTTCCCTGAGGGCGGACACACAGGCCCTCACCGGCCGCCCGGCGCCCGCCCCCTCCGCCCGCCCGCCGGCGGCCGGCGTCAGGGGAGGCCCCGCCTCCTCCCAGGCTGCAGGCAGGACAGTGGGTGGGGGGGTTCCCCGCGCCGGGCCCCATGAGCACCGCGCCCGCGCACCTGAGATGGTGATGAGCAGGTTGAGACCTTCCAGCACGTCCATTTGCTGGAAGCGCCGCCGCCCGATGAGCCCGTACACCTTGCCCTGGCCGCTGCGGTCCAGCAGCATCAGGCCGTTCTCCGTGCCCACCAGCAGGTTGACGCCTGCGGCAGGGAGCCGGCGAGTGGGTCACCGGCAGCCCGCCCTCCCGGGGCCGCGAGCACAGGGGCGCGCGGCCACCCGCTCTCCCCCACCCCTGGCCCCGGCTCACCCCAAAGGGCCGCACAGAGGATCTCTGAATTGAACCGCTTCTTGTACTTCCGAATCTCGGGGGTCTCGCTGTGGGCGCGAGTGTTGGTGGGGTTCACGTTGACCACGGACCCTTTCCGGACGTCGTACTGGAGCTGATCCAGCCGGCCGCCCTCTCCCCCTACCAGGGCTGCCGGAAAGAGAAGAGAAGGGGGAGGAGGGCTGCAGCCCCCTCCCCCCAGCCCTCCCCACACCACCCCACCCCTGCATTTGGTGGGGGCAGAGCTCCTCTGCGAACTCAGCAGGACCGGGGAGGGTGGAGAAAGGAGGGGGTACAGGGAGGAGTGGAAAGTGGGCAGAGGGCCGAGCCAAACCCCATCCTGTCCCTCCGCACCCCGGCTGCCTCTGTCCCTGGCAGACACTCGGGCCCAAGTGCAGGCCCGGCAGCTCGGGAAAGCCACACCAGCAGCGGCCAGCCTGTTCCCTCCCCCGGCCTCGTGCCACGCCTGTCCTCCCGTCCTCACCTGTGATGGGGATGGTGTCCCCACTGCCTCCAGGCTGGTAGACCCCTAGGTCCACAAACATGGTGAATGAGCTCTTGCCGGGGGCCTTGACCAGCCCGCGAGACTGGTACTGTGGGGGTGGGGCAGCAGTCAGGCAAAGGCTTGCGACCCGGACCCCGCACCCCTGCCCACGGCCCCA
>PISX010003804.1:0-77664 GCA_004024625.1 Mellivora capensis | reverse complement strand
GAGAGGTGGAGAGAGATCAGTAGCCGAGAAGCACGGCCCGTAGCCCCTTGGCACCAGGTCGCAGAGGGCCTAGCCCGGGGCTCCTGGGGGCTCTGAGGCCCCAAGCCCCATGCCACCCCCCACCCGAGCAGCTGGGGCTGCAGCCGCTGCCCAGGACTTACTGCGGGCCGGCCTGGCCGGGAGCGGTGGTCCTCGGGCTTGGCTTTGTTCCCGGGAGAGAGCACGGGGGAGCTGTCCAGTTTGGAGGAGGCTGCACAGGGCAGGGTGGGAGAAGGGCGGTCACAGACCAGTGCTTGCCCTCAGTGGCCCACAGCCAACCGGGCCCAAGGCAGGGTCCCCCCCAGTGTCCGGGTGGGCCCCAGGGCCGGGCCAGGCCATACCTCCCACGCGGTTCCGCTCCAGCGAGCCGGCCTGCGGGAGGTGCCCGTGAGACGGGAGGGCACCTTCTGGGCGCTCCCAGCCAGGGTCACTCCTCCTGAGGTCGGGGTTGCTGTGGGAGGGCAGAGGCCGGTCAGGGAGCTGCGCACCCCCTCCTGCGTAGCGCCGCAGTGCAGAGAGCCACCACCAGGGGGCAGCCCGTGGCCGCAGTGAGGGTGGGACTTGGGGGGGCCGACTCCATTACCTACTGGCGTTGGGCGGGCCAGGGGGCTGAGCGGGGGGCCCTGGAGGCTTGGGAGTGCCCCGCTCTGCCCGCCTTTGCAGATAGATTTGCCAGGCGGAGTTGCTGCGAGGTCTGTGGAGGGAGCACAGGGGTGCCCAGGGGGCGGGGCAGGGGGCGCTGAGGTGACTGGGGTGGGGCTGGCCCACCCCTGAGCGGGTGACCTGGCAACCTCCCCTGTGCCCCCCCAGCCCCCCGCCCCAGGGGCACCATACAACCCCACCCGCGGGCTACCTGGCGCGGACAGCCTGAGCGGGACGGGCCCCTCCGGCCCCACTGGTGTTGAGGGCCGCGGCGATGGAAGAGGTCCTCTGAGGCACCTACGGGGGACCGGGGCGGGGCGCAGTCAGTGCGGTGCACCCCGGCTCGGCTGGTGTTCTCCCCGGCTTTCGCGGACACGCCAGCCGAGGTGAGGGACGCTCACGGATCTTCCACCGTCGTGAAGCTGGGACCCCAGCCCCGCCAGTCCACCCCTGAGGCTCCCTGAATGCCGTGGGCATGCTTTGGGTCCCTCACTCAGCCCTGGGAGCAGGGACGTGGCCCCAGAGCAGGCAGCCTGCCCTCCGGCCTGGAGGCTCACGGGACAGGGCCCAGGGTGGGCGCCTGGCCCTTCTCTTCCCTTCTAGCCCTGAACCTCGTTTCCACCGCCACCAGGCCTGCTCCCCACAGTTCCTCCTTTTCCTTCCTGTTTCTCCTCTTTCCTGGTCCTGTGGCACTGCCCTTACCTTGGGTGGGGCCTCAGGATCCTGCCGGACCCAGGCTGGGGGGCTCGGGCTGGGGCCAGGCCCTTCGGAGGTGGGATCTGAGTTCTGGCGGATGACGGCTCCTCGGGCGCTGGGCGTGGCGCTGGGCGTGGTGACGGTGGGGTCGGGCTCGTGGGCGGCTGGGAAGGCAGCCAGGTTTCGGGTGGGCTGGTCCTGCAGGGACTGGGATCGGGGTACAGGCGCTGCATATGGCTTCAGTGGGACCCGGTGCGCCACCAGGCTCTGCAGGGAAAGACCAGGGAGGGTGCGCTGCCCGCTCTGTGGTGCATCCCCACCCGGGAGCGGGGGCCTGGGCTGGGAGGAAGCTGCGAGGAGAGCCTCTGCTTCCAAGTGTCCACTGAAGGAGGGGGCTCTGGAAGCCCAAGAACAAGGGACAGGGCCAGACTCGTGCAGAGGCAGGCAGGTGGCTGTCTTTGCCCCTGTACCCCGAGATCTGTGACCCCCGGCTAAGGGTGTGCGTGTGCGTGCATGCGCACGTGTGCACGTGTTTGTGTGCGCGTCTGTGTACACACGCGTTTGCGCACGCGAGCCTGTTGTGCACATGTGTGCGTTTGTGTGCACACGCGTTTGTGCGTGCACACGTGTGGGTACACGGCTGTGTCGCGGCCGTGCAGAGGGAGGCTCCCGTATCCGCGCCTGAACACGGGCCGGGGAGAGGCTCACCTTGTGCGGTCCCTCCTGGGGCTCCACCGGCCTCTGCATAGGAGGGGTTTGGGAAAGGGGGCCCGGGGGCCCGGGGGCGGCCTGGGGGAGGGGGGGCTCGGGCCCCGTGCTGCCGGGCTTGGTCTTGGCCAAGGGGGAGTTCTGCTGCTTGTTCATCCTCGTTCTCTCCTCCACCTGCGGCGCGAAAGGAGGCCCGGGGGGCCGGCTGTGCTTCCCCGTCCTCGGAGAACAGGCCCCCCCGCCCCGCCCGGCGCCGAGCTCCCCGCTCCCAGACCCGCCAGGGCGCCGCAGCCAGTACCTCCCGGGCCCAGGCCGGCTTGTCGGCGGCGCCGACGCCGCGGCCGTAGTGGTAGAGCGGCTTCCTGTCCCCGGGCAGGCCCTGCTGCTGCTGCTGCTGGAGGGACTTGAGGTAGGCGTGCTCCTGCTGCAGCTGCCGCTGGAGCCGCTCCGACTGCCGCTGCTCCTCCAGCTGCTTCCGCTTGTACTCCTGGGCCCGAGGGGAGGGAGAGCTGGCTCAGCCGGGCGGCCCCGGCAGAGGCAGGCAGGCCCTTTCTCCGGCCAACCGAGACGCAGGGTCTTCCCCCGGCGCCTGGCCGGACCCCCTGCCCTGCGGTGGCCCCATCCCACTCCGGCACAGAGGCTCCGCAGCCGCTGCTTCCCAGAGGAAGCCAGGGACCCCGTTACCAGCAGCAGGGCCTGTTCCTGGAGCAGCTGTTGCTGGAGGATCTCGAGCTGTCGCTGCTCCTCCTCTAGCCTGTGACGGATATATTCCTGGGAGGGGCGGGGGGGAGCCAAGGGCAGGGGGAGAGGCGGGGGGCGGCGGCGTCGGAGGACAGGATCGGTGGGTGGGGATGAGGAGAGCGGGGGGGTGTCAGAGAGGACAGAGGGGTGGGATGAGCCCCGGGAGGGCAGGCGATGAGGAAGCCGGGGCGGAGGGCAGGTGCAGGGCGAGGAGTCAGGATGGGGCAGAGAGATGGGGAATGAAGGCACAGAGACAGGAGGAGGGCAGGAGCCAGGGCGGGGGTTGAAGGGTGGGAGAAAACAGAGAGAGAGTGAAGCTGGAAAAGACAGGAATCTAGGGGACGGGAAAGACGGGGCAGGGCATCGGGGTGCGGGGCAGGCAGGCAGCAGGAGCAGAGGGGAGGCGGACAGGGAAGGGGTGAGTCCGGTGCGCACTGGGGGCGCTGTACCTGCTCGCGCTCGGCCTGCCGCCGTTCCTCCTCCCGCCGCAGGACCTGCATGTCCTCGAGCCGCTGCTGTTCCTTCTCCTGCAGCTTCCGCTGCTCCCGCTCCCGCCGCTGTTGCTGTGGGCGGGAAGAGGCGCTCTTCAGGCCCGTGCTGGACACCCAGCCCGGGAAGGGGGGCCCGGCCCGCTTCTGGCGCCTGCCGGGAAGGGGACCCCGGGCCGGACAGCGCAGGGAGGCCTCCCTGGGGCTCGGGCCGGCGGCGGTGGGCGACTGCCGCCCCTGGGGGCCGCTGTGGATGACGCTTTCTCCGTCCACTCGTGCACGAAGCAAGCCACGCAAGGGCAGCCAAGTGCCCGAGAGCGAGAAGCCCAGCTCCTGGCCCCTCACCCGCCCGGCCGCCAGCAGCGCGGAGTGGGCCACAGGGACAGCCTCTGGCCACAAGGGGGCGGCAGGTGCCCGCACAGAAGCACCGGGCCCAGGCCAGGCAGCAGGGGTGGCCCGTGTGTCCACGCTAGAGAGGAGGCCTCCGGAGGGGTCCCTCCAGCCCCGGAGCTCCCGGTGCCCTGCCTGGCCCCACCCTGTTCAGCCGCTGCCGGAATGTGCGCCCCCCACCCCGGGGCCGGCTCCTGCCGGTCCTTTGCTGAGGGGCGGTTTTGGGGGGCAGCCGACGGGTATCGCCTGGGACTTCGCCGGTTTTCTTAAGTCTGGCTCTCCGCGAACTTGGCAGTCACGTCACTGTTTCGACAGAAATGTCGACGCTGAGGCCGCGTTTACGCCTTCTCCTCAGCCCGTCCTCCACAGAATAAGGGCATCTGAGCACGCATGCATTCGGATGCCCACTTTCTAAACCAATCTGAAATACCCCTGCCACTTAAAAATGCGCCCCTCTATTAATTCAGAGGTCTTTCTCCCACCCACCCCCAATGAGCGACCAGACCGCATTTTCTAGCAAATCTAAGCCAAACAACCGAAAACAAAAGGAGGATCTCGGGAAGGGATTTCCGGATCAGACCGGACAGCTGCTCCGGCAGAAGCCCAGGGCACTGGAGGGCACGCGGGGACAGCAGGGACAGCGGGGACGGGCCGAGCGGAAGGCGCCCCCGGGGGGCCCGGGCCTCCCCCCCACCCCGCTGGGCCAGCACAGACCCCCCAGGGCCGCCGCACCTCCTCCACGCGCCGCCGCTCCTCCTTCTGCTCCTCGATGCGGCGCTGGCGCTGGTGCAGCAGGTGCTGGATGTGCGCCTCGGGGTCGCGCTGCTGCTGGAGCTGCTGCTGCTGCAGCTGCTGCTTCACGGCCTCCGAGTTGCTCTTGTTCTCCTGCTGCAGCCGTAGGAACTCCCGGCGCAGCGTGGACTCCCCGGGCACGTTCATGATGGAGCTGGGGGGCGGGGGGCGGGTCAGTGCATGTGTGTGTGTGTGGGGGGGGGGTTGAGGAGACGCCGCCGCCGCCCCCACCCCGATGACCCTCGCCCCCCTCTCATAGTCCCTCCGCTCCTCCGACACCCGGGCTGGGTTCTCTGCCCCCAACCCCAGACCAGGGCCCCCCCGCGCCTGCGAGTGCGGCTGCCCGCCCCTCGGCCAGGGCTGGGCCCACCTGGGCTCGCCCTCCTCTCCGTGGCTGTCGTCCTCCTCCTCGCTGCCGCTGTACTCGTACTCCGTCTCCTCTGCAGGGGGAGGCCACTGCTGTTCCTTGGCCTGGCGTCCCAGACCCCACCCCGGGCTAAGGAACCTTCCGCAGGGGTGAGCAGCATGGGGGGGGTGTCGAAGGGCTCCCGGGAGCAGCAGGACTGGGCTCTGGGCGGAGGCGCGGCGGGCGGCTGCGGAGGGCCTCTGTGCTGGCCGGCCTACCCTTCTCGCCTCGCTTCTTCCGGGAGCGGTCTATGTGGTCCTTGAGCTGGATGCGGACCTGGCGCTCGGTGGGCTGGTCTCGGATGAAGGGGAACTTGAGCAGCTGCTCCGTGGGCGGGCGGCTCAGGTACGTCTTGATAAGACACGTATCAATGAAGTCAGTGAACTTCTTAGACCTGGAAGGTAAAGGGCTCACGCTGGGAGGGGCCCCCTGGAAGCAGAGGGCGGTCACAGGCCAGAGAGAGGGATCCTCCGTCCAAAAGCCATCTCGGTTTCCCTCGGGTCGTCTCCACATCCCAAGCCTGGTCCGGCCCCCAGCCCTCTGTGGTGCAGACCCTAACTGGGCGCAGGGATGAAGGCGGGGGGGCCTGGTCCAGGGACCTACCATTTCTTGGACTTGAGTCTGGGGGGTGGGTTCCGTGGGATGAGGAAGAGGGCTCGCATGGGGTGCATGTCGCACAGAGCTGGCACATGGGGGGGGACACACCATGAGTCCCTCTCGCAGCCCTGCACAGAGCCCCAAGCAGTCCCTCCCACCACAACCTCCCGTGACCCCCCACAGCCCCTCTAGGGCTCCTTCCACTCCCGGGTCCACACTTACGGGGGGCCCCCTCTGCCATCTCGATGGCTGTGATTCCTAGAGACCAAATGTCACTCTGCAGAGGGAAGGAGGGACGGGAGCATGTTCCTGACGGCCCTCTGTGCCCACCATCCCGGCCTTTTCAGGGCCACTTCCTGGGCTCCAGCTGGCCCCACCCCTCACCACAGGCACCGCACCGCACCTTCACCGTGTCACCGGGGCCGTCCGAGCCCCTCCACCCCGTCTTCTGTCTACCGACCACCCCGTCCCCGTCCCCGTCCCGCCCTCGGCTGCCTCCATGCGGCCCGCCCCTGCCCCATACCCGGTAATCGTAGGTGGCGTCGGGGTTCTCGTCGCAGGCGATGACCTCTGGGGCCATCCAGTAGGGGGTCCCGATGAAAGTGTTCCGCCTGCCCACGGTGCGGTCCAGCTGGGCACTCACCCCGAAATCCACTGGGAAGACATGGGGGAGTCGTCCTGGGGGTCTTGGCACTGGCAGGTGCGTGCCCCAGGGGCAGCGGGGGCCCTTGCCTACCCAGATGTTCCCAGACACCGCCGCCACCCCGTCCACATCCCGAGGCGCCTGACCTAATGTCCCTGCGTCCGGGGGGACAACCAGTGTGAAAGGGCCAAGGGCCAGGCAGGAGGGGTAAAGGCATCCCATCTCCCCCGAGGGACCTGCACAGCGCCTGGGACACAGAGGTCGGGGGAGGGGGGGCAGGGGGAACTTCTGCACTGATTTCCAGCAGGGGGAAGGGCCTCGCGGGGGAGGAGACAGGACAGGGCCAGAGCAAGACGCCCAGCCTCCTTCTGTCCTGGAGGTCAGAGGGCCCCACCCGCCGCCGCCCAAGGAACTGCCTTACCTAGCTTGACCTCGGCATTCTCTGTCAGCAGCACGTTCTGCCCCTTGATGTCCCGATGGATCACCTTGTGAGCGTGGAGATGGGCCAGACCCTGGGGCGGGAGGGAGGGGGAGATCAACCCTGGCACTGGAGGGTATGGCCGCCAGGAGGAGAGGGGCACACGGGGCTGGGCTGAAGGGGCGGCCCCCACGCGACCCAGGAGCGTCCTCAGAGGTGCGGCCCCTGGAGAAGGCCCAGCAGCTGCAAGGTGGCAGGGAAGGTGGCAGGTGGCTGTGCCCCCCGCCGCCGGAGGGTTCTGCAGGGCCGGCCTCGGTCTCCCAGCCCCGACCCGCCCGGGGCCTCCCGCGCTCACCCGCAGGATCTCCCGGCAGATGTAGGCAATGCAGTCCTCCTTCAGGGCATTCCCCTTCGTGTTTTTCACCAGGTCCGTCACAGAGCCCGCGCCGCAGAACTCCATCACCAGCTGCGGCCCCGGGGTGCCGGGGAAGACATCCGTCAGGCAGGGCCTCCGCCCCCCACCAGGCCCCTGCAGGAGGGCCAGAGGCCTCGGGGCCACAAGTGGGGTGAGCCGGGGAAAGGAGAAGGCCATGCATGCAGGGCAGAGGGAGGCGGTCTGGGCCCCAAGGGGGAGCTGAGGAACCCTGAAAACTAGACAGAAGGAGGTGCCCGTGCGTGTTTTCCTCGGGGACGGCCCCAGGCTTTCGTCTGGGCCCCGCGGGGACCCGCAGCCCAAAACCACAGGCGCGGTCCCGGAGTGCACAATGGCAAACTTTGGCCCGGGAGCCAAGCCTGGTTTTCACATTTCTAAATGGTTGGAAAAAATCAAACTAAGAATCCTATAAAATTGGAGTTGGAATGTCCTAAGTCAAGGCTTCTGGGGACCCAGTGACTCCCATCCCCATTCACGTGCGCAGTGCCCGTGGCTATTTCCGGGCCCAGCGGCCCCCGTGAGCAGCCCGCAGCCGTCACAGACTGTAGGGTCCACAGAGCCCCAGACACCGGCTGCCCAGCCTTCGCGGCCAGTCCCCAGCCCAGAGGCACGGTGGGGACTAAGAACGGTTCTCCAGGCCTGCTGGAGACGAAGCGGCAGGCAGGGCGGGCCAGCGAGCTGCAGGAGGGGTCCTGGGGAGACCCCTGCATGAGCCGCGGAGGCCGGGCCGCCAACACCCTCGGGATGGGGAGGCCCGTGTCCGTGTTCCTCCACACATCCCATGCGGAAAAAGGCCGGAGGGGACGCATACACACGCAAATGCAGTGCTGGGCATCTGCGTGCCCGCATCCGGGCCCCTCCCCACCACAGGCCCGGGGGGGGGGGGGGGGGGGGCAGTGCGTCCAGCAGGGGGCGCCCCGGGTGGGGCCTAGCCTCGGGTGCTGGGGTCCCCCACCCACCACCCCACCGGCAGTATCACTGCCCCTGCTCCAGGCACAGTCCGTGCGCGCGTGCCTCGGGAACGCGGACCAGGACTCACGCCCGAGTGCAGAGTGCACAGGCAGTGCGCGGGAAGCACCTGTCCGTGGCTGGTGGGAGGGGAGCCCCAGCTGAGCCCTCAGCCCGCAGCCACGGTCCCTGGCCCGCTCCCCGGGCGCTGGGCTGCGGAGCAGGAAGGGCGAGGCCGGGGAACGACAGGCCTGGCCTGGAGGACAGTGACTCCCGGGAGAGAATTTGGGGGAGGCCCAAAAGAGCCACAGCAAGCTCTGGATGGAGGAATCATCCAGAAGGGCTTGTGCTCTCCAGGAGGGCCCGACCTCTGCCTCCACGCAGTTTTGGGGGCTGTGGCTCCCACGGAGCTGTGCAAGGAGGCAGGACTGACGGACCCCCTCCTGCCCCAGCCCCTACTCAGTGAGGCTGCAGGCGAACCCCAGGATCCCGGAGGGCCTGGCAAGAGGCCACAGCGTATGGGTCGAGAGGCAGGGAGGCAGGGAGGCCGTGTGCACGGAGAGAGGGCTGGGGCCTACGCTGGCGTGCGGGCGGGCCTGGAGGCAGGGAGGGCTGCGGAGGGCAGGCTCACCCAGAGCTGGTCGTCGTTCCCGGGCGGGCTCTTCTTGATGAAGGCCCCGTAGTAGGTGGCGATGTTGCGGTGGTGTGAGTACTTCTTCAGCATGTTGATCTCCTGTTTGATCTCCTCCTCCTCATCCTAGGAGGACCGGACCGGCTGAGCCCGAGCCCCTCCGCTCACCTCGGTGTCCCAGCCTGCCCCCCGCCCCCGTCGCTCCCTACCTCCGTGACGTCCATGACCTTGATGGCAGCCAGCTGCCCTGTCTTGACGTGCCGACCCTGTGGAGCAGAGAGCCGGACGCAGAGGCTCTGAGTCTATATCTGGGGACGTGTGATCCTGGGACAGGCCGTGCCTTCTGGCTGTTTTCAGTCTTAGAAAATGTCCCCGTGGTGACAAGACACTCCATCTATGGGTCCATCACAGGGGCGGGCAGAAGCCCCTCAGAACAACTATGGAGCCCGGACTCCAAGCGCTACGTTGGATGGAGACGACGGGTCCGCTCTGACCCCTAAACAGCTCAGGGCGGCGCATGGGAGTCACCTCTGTCCTGGGCCTCCCAGTTTGAAGAGCAGGGAGTGAAAGAGGTCCTCCCCCGCCTTGGGGGGAGCTGGGGGAGGGGTTCCGCCTCTCTAGCATCTTCTATGCCAGACCCACAGCCTCGTGCTTTCAGGAAGCCTTTCCCAGAATCGCCCCCTTCCAAGGCTTTTTATTATTACTGGCAGGAAAGAATAAAGACAGAGCCAAGATTTTAAGGAACTCAGGGAAACCCAGAAAGCTGACCAGCCTGCCGATGCCCCCCCCCACTAGTGCTACTGGGAAGGAACTTCTAGAATATGTCCCTGCCATTCTCTCTCCTCCCCCCTCATCCCTCTGACAATTCTCCAGGAGCCGTCCCAGCCTGGGACAGGGGAGTCCAGGCTTCCTGGCAAAGAGCAGGGGGTTGGGGGAGGGACGGTCAGCCCCCGCATCATTCTTGTCTTTAGCAGTTATTCAAGACCCCAAGCCCAGAGCAGCAGCAGAACGCAGCCACTACTTCCATGGCAACGATCAGGCTGGCAATGGGAGACTGGGGGAGGGGGCGCACCTTTCCCCCAAAGCTCACAGGGTGGTCCTGATGACCCAGGAAATGCCCCTGCAATGCAGAGACTGGTGGAAAGGCCTAGCGTCACATCAGGAGAGGCAGAAGGCTGGCGTGTGCCCCAGAGGCTCCAGCTCTGGGGACAGCATCTGCCTGGGACATCTAATGTGCCACCTCCTCCTCCCAGTGGGACCTGTGGTTGGGCTGGGTGGGCCAAGCTGAAGCGACAGGCAATGGTCTCGGAACTGCTGCTTTGTGTGGGGGACAGGGACGGCCCCCGGAGCAGAAGGCCAGAGCTCAAGAAAACCACTTCCCCTCTGTAACAGGTCCTGGGGCTCCACCAATGCCAAGGCTGGGCCTCGGTGAGGTCTGGGAAGAAGCCAGAACTGCCCTTGCGGCCTGAGCTCTGCTCTGAGTTCCCAGGTGAGCCCCGACGGACACCCGCGCGCAGCCACACACACTCGTGCATGCGCACGCACACAGGCACGCACAGATACACGCGTGCGTGCCCACACCGATACACACGCGTGCACACACATGCACACCCACGCACACACAGGCACGCACAGATACACGCGTGTGTGCCCACACCGATACACACGCGTGCACACACATGCACACCCACGCACACACAGGCACGCACAGATACACGCGTGTGTGCCCATGCCCACACCGATACACACGCGTGCACACACATGCACACCCACGCACACACAGGCACGCACAGATACACGCGTGCGTGCCCACGCCCACACCGACACACACGCGTGCACACACATGCACACCCACGCACACACAGGCACGCACAGATACACGCGTGTGTGCCCATGCCCACACCGATACACACGCGTGCACACACGTGCTCACAGATACAGGCACACACACACGCGCGCGCCATTGCCCTCCCGGGTCCCTGCCCACACCCTGCCTGGCTCCAGACCTCCTCCTGCTGAGCCCAGGACTCATGGAGACTCCAGCAAAACACCCCACGTGCTGGGCTTCTTTCTCCCACCACGTTCACGCTCCTTACCTCTCCCAGCCTCCGTCCCCTCCCACAGCCCCAGGCTAGGGCCTGCTCCCCCCGCCGCCGAGGGCCCCATTAGAGGCTCACCTTGTACACCTGTCCATACGTTCCATTGCCGACCACCTCCACCAGCTCGAAGATTCCAGCAGGGTCCTGCGGGGAGGGAGACAGAACAAGGCGTGGGGACTTCAGAACAGAGCAGGGAGAGACGTATCCGGTCAGAGTGAGCACAGGGATATGGCGAAGGGGCTTCGGTGGAACCCAGGCCCAGCTGTGGTTTCGGTGGGTTGGTTCAGGGTTCGTGTCCCACAGAGAAGGTCAGAAGAAGGGGAGAGACGACAGCAGGGGGAACCCCGCTGGCCTTCAGACACGCCCGTGATCACACAGGCAGCGACAAACTCTGGGAGGCCGCAGCCGCCTCTGCCAGACGGGGGCGCCCGAGTGGGCACCTCCAGAGCTGGGGTCCCCCGCACACACCTGCGACCATGGTGAAGGGCTGGGGACGGAGCCCGGCAGAGCGTGTACAAGATAATCATCGTTACAATTTTTTCTAAAGATTTTATTTATTTGACAGAGAGACAGCGAGAGAGGGGACGCAAGCAGGGGGAGAGGGAGCAGCAGACTCCACACTGAACAGGGAGCTCAGTACGGGGCTCGATCCCAGGACCCTAGGACCATGACCAGAGCCCAAGGCAGACGCTCAACTGACTGAGGCCACCAGGCGCCCACTGTTGCGATTTTGTAAAAGCAGGGAGGAGGGAAGCTAGCCGGAGGCCACAAACCCAGCAGCCTTCTCTCTTGTCCCTTTCCCGCTTCTTCCCAGTTCTCCTGATACCCAGTGTGGGACAGCAGGTGACAGAGAGGGCCACGGGGCCGGGGGGGCCCGGGGGCTGGAGTACTTCCAGGTCCTGCTTTCTGGAGCCAGGCGGTGCCAGGAGGAGAGGCTGGAAGGGCTCAGACAAAGCCACCAAAGAGGCTCCTGGCTTGCTGGCCCGAGAGCACACGGCCAGCCCGGCTGCAGGGATGCCCTCTGCACCCTCTGGCGGGGCCTTCTTTTGGAGACAGGCCAGGAGGTGCAGCCTGCCCCTCAGCCCCCTGCAGGTCCAGCAGGGGGGCGACACCCCGAGAACACACTCTCCGGGCAGTGCCCGGACCTCTGGGCTGATCGTTTTAAAGTTTTGTTTTGTTTTTTTTAATTTATTTATTTGTCAGAGAGAGAGGGAGAGAGAGAGAGTGAGCACAGGCAGACAGAGTGGCAGGCAGAGTCAGAGGGAGAAGCAGGCTCCCAAACGAGCAAGGAGCCCGATGTGGGACTCGATCCCAGGACGCTGGGATCATGACCTGAGCCGAAGGCAGCTGCTTAACCAGCTGAGCCACCCAGGCGTCCCTGGGCTGATCGTTTTAAAAGCACAGAACCTGAAACTGCTTTCTCCCTGATTCTGAAACCAGGATAGGATTTCTGGAAAACAAAAGAACCCCTGACGGCCCCTCTTCGGCGGGCAGCAGAACCTAACTTGGCCGGGCCAGACAGTGGAGATGGCGGCCCGAGGTTTCCGCACCAGACACCGACTGTGCCCGCTTTCCCAGTGAGGGGACCCGAAGGCCCACACGCGCAGTCCCCTCCCCATCCGTCCCCTCAGAGCGCACACCATCGCACACCAAAGCCATGTCTTTCCTTGGTGTGGAAACTCCTGGAAGAAAGGGGCGGCACCCTCCTTGCTCAGTGGCATGTCCAGCACCCTGCCCGGGCCCGGCTCGAGGCAGCCAGAGAACGGCCCGCACCTGCTCCGGGGACAAAACGGGAGACGGTGCGGAGGGGCTGCCTGGCTGTGCTCCCCCGGGGCCTGGGCTGAGCCGGCCCAGAGTTCTGCAGCTGCCTGTGCAAGCATTTAGCTCCAGCTGAGGTCACCCCATGCAAAAACAGGCCAACAACGGAACCACCTTGAGCAGGTCTGACGGAACAGTGGGCCCCAGGAAAGGGAGAAAGTGTCACTGCGGGGACAGCTGATGGGAGCGGCCAGGAGCCCGGACCCGGTTCTCCGGTCTCCCTGCAGGCCCCAGCCCCCCAGGAAGGGCTCGGCCTCTTGGGGGCCTCGACCTTGGCCTGTTGGGCTGGCCTTTCCTACGTCCACTGTACTCTTTCCAAGGTGGACAGAGGCGGACCTGGGACTTGCGGTCGTGAATTCTGGGGCGCTCCTCACTTAGCGCAGAAGGAGGACGGGCCTGGGCTTCCTAACCACGCGCGGCCGGGTTCAAGTCTGATCTCAGACCTGAACCCGCCTCCTCCTCGGAAGTGTGGGAGGCGCTGGGGAAGACAACAGTCCTTGAGGTCAGACGTAATCTCCGGGTTCAGCTTTGCGGCTCCAAGCTGGTTTCCTGACCCGCAAACCAGGACGGCCGCACTTCCTAGGAAGAGCTTTCCAGATAACAGACCCGAGACCAGGCCTTTGACGGGTGTCACGATGCCCAGCCTCCCCCCTCCACCGCCCCATACAGAATGTGGGGGCGGGGCCCTCTCTACCGACTCTGTTTCCACCCCTGTTGCCCGTCCCTTCTTCCCTCCAGACATCCCTGCTGGTCTTTCCTCTCAATCCTGGGGTGCCCCTGCTCCCGGCTTGTGCCTCACCACGTCGCGGTCCGGGGCCTGAGGTCACCCTCCTGACCTTCCCCTCGTGCCCAGAGCCGACACCTCTGTCGGGTATCCAGCTGCCCCATCGTTAACCAACCAATAAATACTTTCGGAGTGTCTACACCCACCCTGGGCCAGCCTAGGCCCTAATCACGGGGAAATGCTAGGGCAACTTTCTCTTCTTTCATTCACATCAAACACTGACTGAGCGCGAGCTCAGGGACGAGTCCTCAGTCAGGCGCGAACAGAGCTCAGCAATACGTGAGAAACACAGAAGGAAGGTCCAAGACGGACCTCACAATTTACAGGCCAAGGACCCCTATGCGCTCTAGGATTTTATGCCGAAAGAGGGAGTGAAGGCCCTCGAGTCATCGAGAAGCTGCCAGGCAGAGTGGGAGCCCCTGGAAAGTGGCCTTCTAGGGGGTCCTGGGCATCAGCTGTGTCCTGCGCGACCATTTAAGTGTGTGGGGCTTTGTCCTGCTCACACAGAGGCTGGACTGGACGGAAGGTCCATTTTGTGGCTTCGGGGACAGGCGGAAGCAGGCCAGATGCGCTGGGCAGGCTCCTGCAGGCTGGGTGCGCGGCTGGCAGGCGCCAGGAAAGTGAGAGCCAGTAGTGTTGGGCCGGGGATGGCAGCTTGGTTTGGATGTTGCGTTTCTGATGTTAGGGGGCGCCAGGCAATGAGGAACGAGGGTCTGGAGACAGACTGAGAGTAGACACGGCAGACAGACCAGACAGATGTCCAGGGAAGGAAGAACCCAAAAGCCGGCCTCTGGGGAACAGCCCCGTGCCCCGAGGCAGACAGCAGGACAGGTGGCGCTGAGGAGAGCGCCAGCGGCCGCAGACTTGCAGTCCCTCTGCAGGGGCTGCAGCCGAGGGCGGGGCTGGAGGAAGTGGGGCCCATGGGCCCAGCGCCCTCTGGGGAAGCCGGGCTGAGCCGGAGGGGACTCCGATGACGGGGCAACAGGGTCACAGGGTTTCCGAAACAGAAAGGTCTCCCCTGCCTATGGGAGGGAAGACGACAAAAAGACAGGAGAACAGGACGCCTGGGTGGCTCAGTGGGTTAAGCCTCTGCTCTGCCTTCAGCTCAGTCAAGATCTTGGGGTCCTGGGATCGAGCCCCGCATCGGGCTCTCTGCTCAGCAGGGAGCCTGCTTCCCCCTCTCTCTCTGCCTGCCTCTCTGCCTACTTGTGATCTCTGTCTGTCAGATAAATAAATAAAATCTTAAAAAAAAAAAAAGACAGGAGACCGAGGAAGCCTGCCGAATTGACTTCTCAGCCTGTACGTGTGCACTGCGTCCCCCGTGGGGTTCCAGGAGTGATTCGGACATGTCCGGTTCTTCCCCTATATGCATGCGAGCGTCCAGAAGGCCCCATTCAAATGCCCGCATTTATGCTCGACTCTATCCACGTGCTTGGCGGCTCCATCTGCTGGGAGTCTGCACGTACCCCTGCAGGCAGTGCCCTGTGCCTGGGAAGCGCCAGGCAGCCCGGCTTGCCCTCCGCACACAGGCCAACCTCCAGGAGAATGTGCTAGAAGCACCCTCCAGCTCTTCCTCTGGCTGCTCAAAAATCTCAGCTGCCAGGTTCCTGTCTGGTCAAATGCTGGGAGGCGGGAAGGGACAGGGGCAAGGCTGCGGATGAGGACCCAAGGGACTGAGAAGAGACACTGGCTGGTCGAGGCAAGCAGGAAGATGAGGGAGCCCCAGGAGCAGCCGGCGGCCTTGACTTCACCGACCACATGGGTGGGAAGATCATCTGCTATGTGGGAGGCGGGCCCAAGGGAGGTAGGAAAGCTGGGGAGGACATGCCTTCAGGATCCACCAGGATCCCTGGGGAAGACACTGCTGGGATCGGGCTCCTGGGCCTCCCATGCAGCACGCGGGTCTGGGGCGAGGGGCCGAATCTATGGGACAGATCTCCCCGCCGCCCGATTCCACCGTGGGTCAGTCGGTGGACCCGCTCTGAGAAACTCTGCACTTCAGGAGGTGCTGGGTGGGGTGCGGGCCTCCTTGCAGCAGGACCCGTGTGACAAACTCCCGTCCTATAACAGCCCCGCAGCCCCTCCATGCGCGGGGACTCGCTCATGCCCAGTTTTCTCTATGTTCACGCGCCGACCCTGCCAGACAATGACCTTTTCCCTCCGCCAAGCCAACTCCTGCCTATGTCGGGAAGTCTTCCCTGCTACCCCAGCCCACCCCAAGCAGCCCCACCGTGAGCGTCAACCTTGGTTTCACGTAGAAATGGCACAGCGGAAACTGTGCGATTGAGTTTTTCAAGAACAGGACCACGTGGAGACGTGCTGTTCTGCGGATGACCTGAGAGCAAGACCAGGTTGCCGACTCCTGCCACTTCCAGCCAATGTCATGCTGGTGGTCCCACCCAGTGTGATCAGGAAATGAAAGGCCTCTAGGCTGGAAAAGAAGAAGGGAAACTATCTCTGTGTGCCCATGACATAATCATGCATACAGGAGATCCTAAGAAATCGACTGAAAATCTGCGGAAACAAATCAATGAGTTCGGCAAGTTTGCAGAATGTGAGATTAATGAGCAAAACCAACCCCTCTTCTATGTTCTACGATGACTAACCCAAAAATGAAATTAAGAAAACAATTCCAGGGGCACCTGGGTGGCTCAGTGGGTTAAGCCTCCACCTTTGGCTCAGGTCATGATCTCGGGGTCCTGGGATTGAGCCCCGCATCGGGCTCTCTGCTCAGCGGGGAGCCTGCTTCCTCCTCTCTCTCTGCCTGCCTCTCTGCTTACTTGTGATCTCTCTGTCAAATAAATAAATAAAATCTCTAAAAAAAAAAAAAAAGAAAATAATTCCATGTACAGTATCATCCAAAAGAATACATTTAAGCCCAGAAATGTCAGACGTGGCCACTCAAACCATAAACGTTGTTGAGCAAGTAAAGACCACATACACAGACAGGTTTCCCATGTTCATGGACGGGAAGACTCAATAGTGTTAGAGTCCACAGGTTTGGTGCACTTCTATCAAAATCCCAGCAGGCATTTTTGCAGAAATTGACAACTTTATCCTAAACACCGCATGGAAATGCAAAGGATCCAGAGGAGACGAACGATCTTGCCAAAGAAGAACAGAGTTGGAGGACTCCCGCTTTCTGATTTCAAAACTCACTCAGAGCTACAGGACTCCAGACAGCCGTGTGGCGGAGTGACAGGCGTCTGGATCGGAGGATCAAGCGCCACCTCTTTGGTCTGCAGTTAGCTGATCTTTGACAAGGGTACCAAGGCAGTCAAGTCTTTTCGACAAACTGTGCCGGGACAGCAGAGTGTCCATGCGCAGGAGAATGGAGTTGGACCCCTACCTTGTACCATACAAAACTTTAACTCAAAGTGGACCCCAGACCTAAAAATGTAAGGGCTAAAATCACACAAATCTTTTTTTCCCTGCCCCCTAAGACCATGGAAATCTTAAAAGAAAACACAAGAGTAAATCTTCATTACCTTGGATCAGGCAATGGTTTCTTACAAAGGGCACCCAAAGCATATACCACAAAAGAAAACAAACCCATGTAAGTCCCTGGATCCTGGGATGGAGCCCTGCATCAGGCGCCCTGCTCGGCAGGAAGCCTGCTTCTCCCTCTCCCACTCCCCCTGCTTGTGTTCCCTCTCTCGCAATGTCTCTGTCAACTAAATAAGATCTTTAAAAAAAAATTAAAACTTTTGTGTTTCAAAGGGCACCATGAAGAAAGTGAAAAGACCAGCCGCATTACGAGAAAAAACATTTTAAACTATATATCAGATAAGAGACTTGCACATAGAATAGAAAAGGACTCCTTAAAAACAAAATCACAGGGGTGCCTGGGTGGCTCAGTTGGTTGGGCGGCTGCCTTTGGCTTGGTCATGATTCCAGGGTCCTGGGATGGAGCCCCGCATCGGGCTCCCTGCTCGGCTGAGAGCCTGCTTCTCCCTCTCCCTCTGCCTGCTGCTCTGCCTACCTGTGCACTCTTTGTCACATAAATAAATAAAATCTTAGAAAAAAACAAAATAACAATAAAAAGACAAATAACCCAATTAAAAAATGGGCAAAATTTCTGAACAGACATCTCTCTGAGGATCTACAGTGGCCCATAAGCACACGAAAAGGTGGACATCATTACTCACGAGGGAAATTCGAACCCAAACCACACAAGCTCCTACGTCACGGCCACTAAGACAGGGACTGTCCTGAGGACGGACAAGACAAGCACTGGAGGAGATGGGGAAGTTGGAGCCCTCGTGCACCGCTGGGGGGATGTAAAATGGCACAGCCACTTTGGGAAACACTGTGGCGGCTCCTCAAAATGTGGGACCGAGAGTTATCACAGGACACAGCAGGGAGATGCCCAGGAGAACTGAAAACATACGTATGCACCAAAATCTGAACACGCGGATCTCACAGCAGCATCAGCCCTGGCGGCCCAAGAGCAGGGATAACTCCAATGCCTGCCACTGGCAGGTGAGCCCCACGTTGGGTGTAGAGATGACTTAATAAAAAAAACTTGGGGCGCCTGGGTGGCTCAGTGGGTTAAGGCCTCTGCCTTCGGCTCAGGTCATGATCTCAGGGTCCTGGGATCAAGCCCCGCATCGGGCTCTCTACTCTGTGGGGAGCCTGCTTCCCCCTATCTCTCTGCCTGCCTCTCTGCCTACTTGTGATCTCTGTCTGTCAAATAAATAATATAAAATCTTAAAAAAAAATTTAAAAAAAGAAAAACGAGGGGTGCCTGGGTGGCTCAGTGGGTTAAAGCCTCTGCCTTCGGCTCAGGTCATGATCCCAGGGTCCTGGGATCGAGCCCCGCATCGGGCTCTCTGCTCAGCGGGGAGCCTGCTTCCCTCTCTCTCTCTGCCTGCCTCTGCCTACTTGTGATTTCTGTCAAATAAATAAATAAAATCTTTAAAAAAAAAAAAGAAAAAGAAAAACGATTCTGAGAGTAGCGCCCATAGCACTCAATAAAGAATTCTGATTAGTGACAGGCTCCACGCTAAGAAAGCGGCCCTACGAAAATGGAAGGGAGCCCCCTAAGTGCTTTTGGTCTATTAACACATAAGGT
Organism: Mellivora capensis; assembly: GCA_004024625.1. Lineage (NCBI taxonomy): Eukaryota > Metazoa > Chordata > Mammalia > Carnivora > Mustelidae > Mellivora > Mellivora capensis. Next base: position 59,317 of record PISX010003804.1, on the reverse strand, counting down.
CCTGAGCCAAACACAGAAAATGGTAAAATACAGCCACTTGGGGCACCTGGGTGACTCCGGTCATGATCCTGGAGTCCTGGGATCGAGTCTGGGTCAGCTCCCTGCTCAGAGGGGAGGCTGCTTCTTCCTCTGACCCTCTCCCTCCTCATGCTCTCTCTCTCTCTCAGACAAATAAATAAAATCTTTTAAAAAGATACAACCACTTACAGGATTAAGAGTTAGGGAACTCGGTTTCTATTTTTGGCTCTGCTGCTAACAGGCTGTGTGTCTATGGGGAAGTCACCGAACCACCCTCGGTTCCCTTTCAACAAGAAGAGAAAACTTTCTGGCTCCCCGTCTGGGGCTGTAGTGCGCCCATGCACACTGTACGAAGGTGCCCCCTCCGGGCTGGGTCCTCACGTCCTTGCTGGGCGCCTGAAGACAGCAGTCCTGTCTCGTAAGGATGCGGTCCCTGCTCATGTTGCCGGGAGACCTCCAGCCCACAGCAGGCTATCAGTTAGGTTTTCAGAGAGTCAAGAATGACACGCGGGTTTCTGACTGTGCGGGGCAGGGGCGCCCCGACGCCACAGCGGTCCAGGGTCAAGTGCACTTGTGCCGCACGGGGAGCATGTAGGGTGACGGTGACTCCCGAGAGCTTCCGGACCGGAGCGCTTCCGGAAGCCTCCCGTGGACAGGAGATGTGGACAAAGATGCGGAGAGCATCCCATAAACGCTGGAGTCCCTTACTGATGAGTGCGGCTGGGAGACAAGAACCACACACTCTCGAGGAGGCCTGCCGCCGGCAGAGCTGGGCTCCGGGGGGACTGTGCCCCCCGCTGCATGGCGTCCTCTACGGCTCATCACCCCGCGTGTCTGCCCATGAAACAGCAGCTGTGGGGCTGGGACCGTGTGTCCCACAGCCAGGCAATGCCACGGCACACACCCGGGACGTGGCTCACAAGGGACAGCAGCCTCTCGGCCTGTCTCCTCCCGGCACCAGGCACATCTCCAGTGCACGGGAGCTACTCAGGGTCCCCTCAAGTCCCCCTTTAAAGACTTCACGGAGTCGGTGACCCCAGCTACGGCCCCAGGACCCTTCCAGCAGCAGCGCAGGACAGGGGCCCGACAAATGTCAGTGGCAGTGAGGCCCGGCACTGGGGTCCTTCCCTTGGTCACTGGCTCCGGGGGCCAGTGGCTCTGGCCGTGGCTCTACGTCCCCTGCTCTGTGGGCCCTCCAGCAGCTCCCAGGCCTCCCACAGCTCCTATCTGGAAGAAGGACAAGGAGGAAACGGCAAGCCAGACTGACAACCAGCAAGACACCCAGTCCGGGGCCGGGCACCCAGCACCAGCTGACACCTTGCTTTCCCCTCCCTGAAGCCCGGGGCCGTTGGACACCGTAGCGGGACAGGCTGAGATGAGGTTCAGTATGAAGGCTGTGGCCACCTCCCAAGAGAAGACGCACCACCAGTCAGTTCACGGTCAGGCCCAGGTGCGATGCAGTTGGGTGGGGGGAGATGCTAACTGAAACTTGGGCTCTTGGGAGCAGAGGGCCAAGGCCGTGAGGCAAGGCACGGACAGACTAGCGTGCAGGGACCTACAAAGGCACAAGAGGACAGGAGGGCTCCGGGTTCCCTGCAGTCTGGGAGGAAAGCGGTGGGTGACAGAATGGGCAAAGGCAGGCCAGCACCTTAGGGCAGGTGTGACATTTCTGGGAAGTGGCCCCAACCTGGCAGCGCTGAACCCTGGCATCCGGTCCTATGCCACGGACAACGGGGCTGCTCCAGCGGCCGGAGCACCCTGTCGGCGCTGCCTGCAGACAGAGCCCCGGGGGGGGGTAAAGGGCTTTGGGAAGTTCCTCACAGATGCAAACTATCAGCCGCAGCTTTTCCAAGCGCCTGTCGCACCGGGCCTCCTTAAACCCCGGCTCTGCCTTCTAGGAGTTTCTAAGTCAGACACCAGCATGGAGAGGACAGGATGAACGCACTGACGAGTCACGTGTGCCACGGAGAGACAGAGAGGTATGATGGGAAATGGACCCCCCAACTTTTCTGCTGACCCATGGGCCTTTTTTTAAGATTTTATTTTTTAGGGGTGCCTGGGTGGCTCAGTGGGTTAAGCCTCTGCCTTCCGCTCAGGTCATGATCCCGGGGTCCTGGGATCGAGCCCCGCATCGGGCTCTCTGCTCAGCGGGGAGCCTGCTTCCTCCTCTCTCTCTGCCTGCTTCTCTGTCTACTTGTGATCTCTGCCTGTCAGATAAATAAATAAAATCTTTAAAAAAAAAAAAAGATTTTATTTTTTAAAAGTAAGCTCTAGGCCCAGCATGGGGCTCAAAGTCACAACCCCAGATCAAGAGGCACGTGCTCCTCCGAGGAGCCGGCCAGGAGCCTCTCCCCCTCCCGTGGGTCTTAGGGTTACAGAATTTCAGAGCAGGAAGGGTCCGTCCACTCAGAATTCCCAAGAGATTCTAGGAGGCTCTGGAGTGGCAGGAAGGGGACTCTGTAAGGCCTGGGGAGAGGGGCGGGGGAGGGCGGGTCTGTCCTGCGCTCCAGGCCCCCGGGGCACTTATGCACTGGGATGCGCCCTGACAGGTCCCCCAGAGGTGCCACTGTGCCCTGGACAGGAGGCGGGGCTGCAGGGGTGGGGGCAGGGCTTCATGAAAGAACATGTGGCAGACCGACAGACAGCAGAAAGACAGGAAGGGGCTCTAGGGAAAGAGTGCGGAGCTGTGGTCCACAGAGGGACTCAACAAGGGCAGCACAGTAGAGCCCGGAGCCTTGCAGCTCTCGGACCTGGGGGAGCCTGGTAGAGTCTGGGGGAGCGGGCTGCCACAACTCTGATTCTGAGAGTAGGCGGGTGCAGTGGCCCTCTGCCCACCTCCCAGAGGGAGACAATAGGCCTGGCTGCCTGAGCTTGTCCTGTGACCCTGAAAGGCCCACACTGAGAGGAAGAGGGGCAAAGGCCACGTGGTACCGAGGTCCAGGCTGGAGAGGGGCCCTCACCCTCCCTGGGGCAAGACAGCGGCCTCAGAGCCACCCCCACAAGCCCAGCACCCAGGAGCCTACGTGCACACACAGTGGCTGCCCAGCACAGGCAGCTTGGGACCTGCCCTCGGTCCCATCACCAACCACAGGACTCCTGGGAAGCCAGGGCCAGGCAGGGATGAGGCTACGGGGCGGGGCTGACAGCCTCCCCCACCAGTTCAGGTCTCATGGGGACACGGGGACACTGCAGAGGGCAGAACCTCGGGGTGGCTGTCTAGCCATCCTCCAATGAGCGGGGAGCAGCCCCAGGCCGAGTGTGCCTGCCAGCCCAGGAGAGAGCTCCGCAGCCAGGTGTGCGTTTGTGGGAAAGTCTGCGAGTGCATGAGGCAGAGGGGAGCGGATGCGACGGGAAGAGGCAGGAGTCTCACCAATCACCTCCTCCTCCTGGCCCCCAGGTAGCCTCCCCTGCAGGAGGCAGCTGGGGGAGCCGGTCTGGCCCACTTGTGTGGTGCCCCCATGCCCGCGACGGCCTGGGGGGGGCGGGGAGTGTGTCGCTGCCCCTTCCTCCCCCAGGAGGCAGGATCCAAGCCACAGCACGTGAGGACAGGCTCTGGGTGAGGAAGGAAGCCCACCCAGGAGCGGGGCACTAAGCCCCCATCAGCTGCCCCACCCAGGAGTAAATAAAACCTCCAGAAAGTCGCTCCCCGGTTCTCTGTTCTCCACTCCCCTCTGGCCCAGCCCTTCCTCCCATGCTGGGGCGGCATCGGCCGTCCCTCCACTTCCTGGGATTCCGGTTTGGTTCAGGGGTTCAGTTCAGGTTCAGGGAAGGGCTTTCAGGCAGAAGGTGGTAACTGGAGGGCAGCGAGGGGGGAGAAGCAGGCTCTGGGGGCCGAGGAGACAGAAGGAACCTAGAAAGGTTTGTGTGCTGGAGAGGGGAAGAGTTTTTGAGCCTCTCCCCAGAAGGGGAGACACACACACACACACACACACACACAACCTGGACTAGCACGCACACAGAGGCAGAAACAGGTCCAAACATGACACGTGCATGAACACAAATGCCACTCTAATGGGAAGCCAGTCAGAGCAGCGGGGGTGGGGGGGGTGCGAGCGGCCCCCTGCACGCCTGCATGCCCAGTTTCCCCAGGGACACAAGGACTGACGGACAGACAGTGACCTCAGACAGGAGCCTGGGCAGGTGGAGCAGCCTGGGGCTCCATCCAGACTGGAGGGAAGGGAACTAGGCAGAGCCTCGTGGGGGACAGGGACGTGCAGGGGGAGTCAGCAGCGGGAAGGAGGGAAGGAGGAGAGGGACCAGAACACCAACAGTGGGGCGGGTTCTAAAATGGCCACAGGCAAGGCAGGGGACAGATGGTCCCTTTCTGCCGCTGAGCTGGAGAAATGGGGAAAGGGAAAAGAAAAAATAAATATCACCACAGTCAGGAATTTAAAAATAAACCCCAACTCCGAGAAGATAAACAGCGTGTGTCCGAGGTCCCACCTGCCTCCACAGCGCTCTGGGCAAAGACGGGGGCAGGCCGCAGAGGACAGCCCGGGCCTTGGGGTCCAGCCACGCCCCTGCCCGAGGCCGGCCCGAGTCTGCCCCGGCCTGGCCTCAGCCTCCTCACAGCTCAGGGGCTGTGACCCTCAAGGGCCCCGAGCCGAGGAGCGGTCTGGTCGCTGCGCAGCCACAGAACCACCCGCGGCCACCACAACCCCTCTGTCACCGCATGCTTGGAAAGCGCCGCAGCCAACGCCCCATCGGCCAGCCCTCCCCGGCCCGGTGTGTTTGCTCCTCGGGCTGGCAGGGGCCAGGCAGGACCTGCCGACCCATTTCACAGACGAGGATCAAGGCTCCCAGCACGGAAACGGCTGCTGTGGCGCAGCTGGGACTCTCGAGGTACAGGCGGGTTCAAGGGGGCTTCCTGCGGCCCACGCGTCGCTGCCCCCATCCCTGCCCACGCAATGGCCCCCCCCTCGGAGCCCCACCCACTCCCGGAGATCTCACTTGCCATCTGCAGACCAGATGCTATCCTCAGGCTCAGATCCCACCGCTTCCCAGCTGGCCTCCCAGCTGACCTCCCAGGCGGGGCTCATCTGGAGTCTGCCAACCCCACCTTGGGGCCACCTGTTTCCTGTGGGGGTGGAGGCCCAGGGCCCTGCATACCCCTGCACTTCCCTGGTCTCTTCTAACTCGCCACGCCCTTGCTCAGCGCTCCCCACCCCGACCGAACCGCAGACCACAGCTCGCCACAGCTCGAGGAGGACCCCACAGCACACGCATCTGCAGGCACAAGCACATTCTTGCAACCAAGTCTTTCACTGCCTCTCTGCTAGGCTGCTCTTAGGGGTCAGGACCACCTTCGAAAACCATCTATTGAACGAATACAGAAATTAAAGAAAGCTGGTGCTCCTCCTTCCTCCCTAGTGCCATCGATGGTTTCTAGCACTAGTTTGGGGTTTATCTCCATCCCTCCCAAGTCATCCACGACAGTCACTTAAAAGCAATGCACTATGGCAGCTACTAGAGTGAACCCCTTTTTGTCGCATGACTCAGTGCCTCATAGCCTATATGCGTGGTGAATCTGGACCTCTAGAAACTGGACTTTGTTAAAGAAGCGAACTCCTACATAGTTGACAAAACCCAAACAAGAACATGATTCTTTTTTAAGTGGGCTCCAACATGGGGCTTGAACTCACGACCCTGAGATTAAGACCTGCACGTTCACTCCACCAACCAAGTCAGCCAGGCACCCCCAAACCAGACCAGTAGTAAGGATCCAGACACTGTGGGAAGCCAGCAGGCAAGAAGAGATCCAGGGAAAACGTCCTGGAGGAGAAAGGAGAAATAAGAAGGCAGAGGCTGGGCTGGGTGAGAGGGGCAGAAGGTCCCGCCCCGGAGGCAGCTCCCAGGTGGGTGGGAGGCGCAGGAGGGCAGGGACAACGCAGCCCAGCCTGGCTAGCTGGCCAGAAGGCCTGGCACTGGTTCTGAGGCCTCCATGTGATGGGGCAAACCAGCAGGTCATTTCACCTCTGAGAGCCCCTTCTCCTCATCTACTCAAGCCCGTCACAAGAATTCCTGGATGGGAAAACGTTTTGAAATCCACTATGTGCTACAAATGTGCACAGAGTCATTACGAAGAGACTGCCTCCCAGAGAACACGGGAAAACTGTCAAAAGGTGACTTATTAACACTGTTGGTGTCCCGGGGATTTAGGGTGAAGACTGGCAACACGGGAGAGGAGAAACCAGTCACAAGCAGAACCAAGTAGAGGACAGGTGAAAGATGGGGTGGGGGGGTGCAGACTGACTGCCCTGGAGGCAGGGCTGAGAGGAGCTGGGAGGAGGGAGGAAGGTTGTCCCTGTGGAAGGCGGGGAGGGAAGGGGGGGGCGGAGGAGGGGGCGGGAGGGGCCCCGCCAGCCGCCAGCCCACTCAGCCTGTAGACAGGGAGCCCACGGAGGAGGACAGCAATGGGCAGGGGCTGGGTAATAATAAGGCCTCGCACTTTCCGCTGCAGCACAAACAAATCATTATACCTCATTGCCAACCTCCTCCTTGGGGAGTCAGGTGTCCGCAGGCCGGGGAAGGGACCCGGAAACCTGTGGTCTGCCTTTCCCCTCACTGCTTCGGACTCTGGGCGTGGGGGTGGTGTCTGGCCGGCTCGGAGGCAGAGACACTCCTGAATCTCGGGCTCGTGAGTTCGAGCCCCACACGGAGCAGAAAGACTACTTTTCTTTTTTTTTTAAAGATTTTATTTATCTACTTGATAGACAGAGATCACAAGTAGGCAGAGAGGCAGGCAGAGAGGAGGAAGCAGACTCCCTGCCAAGCAGAGAGCCGGATGCGGGGCTCGATCCCAGGACCCTGGGATGGTGACCCGAGCCGAAGGCAGAGGCTTTAACCCACTGAGCCACCCAGGCGCCCCAGAAAGACTACTTTTAAAAAATAATAATAATTAAGTAATAATGGTAATAATGTATATTATGTTACATATGATAATAAATACTTACTACTACTACTACTACTAAGTAATTCCAGACAGGTGGCCATCCAGGTGTGGTGAGGACACCCTTGGGAGAGATCCCCCAAGAGCGACGGGGGGTGTAGAAGGCGCCCTCGGGAAGGGCAGGGAGGGCAGAGGCCACAGACCTGAGTCAGGCAGCACGGCCAGGGGAGGGCGAGGCCAGCAGGAAAGGGGAAGGACTGTCTGAATCACAGACTGAGGAAGGCAAACCCAGGCTATTCTTCAAAGGGTGGGAACCATATCTGCTGGGCCCCACCAAGGGCCAACTCAGAGCCAGTGACAGCCGCGGGGAGGGAGAGGACACAGGAGAGCTTCCTGACCAGCAGGATGGAGCCAACGGCTCCCCCAACCCTTCCCTTGCTCTCCCGGGGAACCCTCCCTGGTGGCATTCCCGCCGGGTGGGGGGCCTGGTGAACCGGCTCACACACTGTGTCAAGCCAGCAGCGACGGAGCACCTGAGGAGACATGACCATGACCATGATGATGAATGGAGCAGAGCCGCACCCTCCTTGGCAGAGCTTATGGGAAGAAGCATTTCTGGAAAGGCTAAGGCGGGGTCCCGGCAGCACAGGGGGCCAGGAGAGGCCCGCTGGGGCTACAGAAGGTTCCCAGCTTTGGGGCAGGAAAGCCTTCCATCTCTCGCCGGGGGAGCCTGGCCGCCCCAGCCCCCAGCCTGGCGTCCAGAACTGGGCCTTCGGCTAAGCACTTTGCAGCTCTCTGTAGCTGAGTCCCGGGTACCACTTCCTAACAAAGCCATGCGTCCCCCTCAGCGTGGCCAGGGTGAGGCCCAGGCTTTGCCCCTGGGCCCAGTACTTCCTCTGGGTGGGCCTGAGCTCCCAGCAGAGGGCAAGTTCCCAGCAGAGGGCACAGCACAGGCCTCCTGACTCAGTGGCAGGACCGACAGGAGCGTCCGGTTCAGACGTGAGATTTCGCAGCTGGTGTCTCTTCCAGGGACGCAGGAAACCCTTCAGGGGACGGTGGAAGGCTCTAGGGCAGTGAAAAGGAAGCCAGCCATGTTCCCAGCTGGGGGCTCGGTGACTTGCCCACCCACGGCCTAGGCCGGCTACTCTTTCCAGAACAGCACGCCAAGGAGGACAGGCTTGCCCACAGACCCTAGGAAACGCCCTTCCTGGGCCTTTCCGAAATGCAATCAGGCAACTCCCACCTCCAGCAAGCCGTCACCCACACGTCGTCACCACACCTGCGTAACCGTCACAGCAGCGAAAATGAGGCACAGGGGTAGCAACAGACGTGGCCAACGGTCGCCCAGTAAGTGCTGGGAACTCGGATGTGAATCCGACTCTGTCTCCAAGGCCCGTGCCATTAGGGGCGGGCAACAGGGAAGGCCCCATGAGTCCAGGCCCCTCCCCGCCCCCCCAGATCAGTCTCACCTGGTCCGGCTGCTCTGGCCCTGGGCCCCAGCGGACTCGGGAAGCAGTCCCCGGAGCGCACACGGAGGTCTGTGCTTCAGACAGGCCTGGAGACCTTCTTCTGAGCCTTCCTTTTAGTTCGTGTCCTTCCCAGATGCCCAGCCACAAGCTCACAGCCCAGCTTCGCCCCCTGAGGTCTGTACAGAGGCACTGCTGTTCCCCAGACAAGCCGGGACGCCACCCTGGGCCGTCCCACCCTGGGCCGTCCCATCCTGGCCAGCCCCCAGCCCAGGCCCGTTTCCCTCTGCTCCCTCCAGCCAGCTTCCCCGCACACTCGCCGCCCCCCCAAGTGTGCCTGTCCTCACGTGCAGCGCCCTGCAAGTCACGCATCCTACCTGCCTGTGCATTTGCAGTGCTGAGAACAGACAGCACACCACCAAGCAGGCCCTCCAAGACTTCTGGGAAGGAAGAGGGGAAAGAAGGGGAAAGCGGGTGCACGGCAACGGCCCCCAAGGCAGGGCCAGCGCACGAGAAGGGTAAAGAAGCTGGATTAACAGTCACTGTTCTCATCCCTCATTCTGCCAGCGAGGAAGCCGGGTCCCAGAGACGACATGCCTCCGGAACCGAGCGATGGGCTGGACGCTGGAACCGGGTCTCCCAGCACCGTGATGCCTCAGCCCCAGCAGCCCCCGTGTCCACAGGCCTCCCGAGGCAGGCGTCTGGGGTCGTCACCTTGACCCCATCTGAGGTCACGAGGCGGCCAGGGCAGCAGATCTGCAGAGAATGCCCCTCGGATCCCAGGCAGACCTCACGGGAGCCCCGGGTTGCAGGGGGGCTGAGGGGTGCAGCAGGGGGTTAGCGTGTGAGCGCGGGGAGTCCGATGACCTACTACAGGCCCCTCTACGAAGGGAAGACGGCCCGCGTGTGCCCTGCCTTCCACACTGGCCCTCATCCTACCTGTCCGCGTGCGGCGGTGACGACCTGACCCAGGCGGCGTATGCTGCTGGACCACAAGGTGACACGCAAGCCAGTGCTTCTGGGGGGCTAAGCAGAGCACAGCTTCATTCTAACATCGAGCCCTGAGGTCGGGGAAAGCAGGTCATCCAAGAAAAAGCAGCAATCCCCATTCAAACCCCGCTGAAAGTAAGGGCACTGCAGGCTCTAGACGGTAGTCTGCGGGGCGGGGGGAGGAGGGCCTGGAAGCCAAGGGCAGCCTCCTCTAGGGTGCACACAGAAGACAGACAAAAAGTCCTCAGGCTTGGGGACCCAGCACAAAGACTGATCCGGGACAAAGCCCTGAACACGGACCCTAAGTCACCATGCCCAAGCCACTGGCCCGGAGGCCCCTGTGGCCTGGGCTCCAAACGGTAAGGATGGGCCTCTCTGTGATGGGGGTCTCCTGCCCTCCTTGCGTCCTGGGCGACTCGAGTCCCAAGCCTGCCTTTCTTGTCTTTTCCCCTCTTTTCCCTTAAAGGGCAATGAAGAAATGGCAAAAGGTGCGGCCAAAGGAAGGCCAGGAGGCTGGGCAGGCCATCTCACTGGGCACCTCTACCCTCAGAAACCCAACCCAACTCCAGGTCCCGCTCTGGGTCTGCCGGCGCTGTGGGCACCCCCGACGCAGCTGACCCCGTGCCAAACTCTACAGGCCTGGAGGCCCACGAGGGGCCTCTGAAGGGTCCTCAAGGGCTGCCCACGGCTTCCCCAAAACATCTCTAGCAGCTCGCCACCCCCTCCCCCGTAAGTATTTGGGCCTTTCCAGCGGCCCTTCACCCCACCGGAGACACGTTGGGGGGCGCCACCCACCGCCCTGACAAGACTTGTCCGTGTCTGAACTTCCGGCACCTGGACACCCAGAATGGCCCCTACTGATACCCCAGTAGACACTGCTGCCAGCCGGAGCCGCACCCCTACCCACCCTGGGGACGGGGTGCACCGGAAGGGCCGGGAGGGGTCAGGAGCGCAGGCTTCCGGTGGCCAGAGCTTCCGCATGGCAGTGGGGAGGGGGCTCGGTGGCCCTGCTGGGCACTTAACTTGGCGAAGATGCTAAAATTTTATGCATATGCAACTACAGTAAAGAACTTGTTTTTTTTAAAAAGGAGGAACGAGACAGTCTCCCTCTCTTCCTGTGGAACAACAGGCCTCTTTTCTGAATCATTCCACTCTTTCTTCCAAACGAAATCCTCTGGATTCTTTTTTTTTATGATTTACTTATATATAGAGAGAGCGCGCGTGCAAAGCAAGCACAGGGTTGGGGCGGGGGCGGAGGGAGAGAGGGAGACAATCCCAAGCAGGCTCGACGCGGGACGTGACAGCACGACCCCGACATCATGACCTGAGCTGAAAAAAACCAAGAGTGGGACACTCAACCGACTGAGACACCCGAGTGCCCCAATCTTCTGGACTCTTGTGCACGTCTTTCCCTCCTGTCATCAGGGTTCTCTGCCCGGAAGCCCATCGCCCCGAAATCTCTATCTGTGCCGGGCGCGGGCCCCGTGAAGTTTCGTATTCCTGGCCCGGGGCCCACCAATGCCAGCGTCCTCAGAGACCCAGGCTAACGTCTCACTCCCTCTTCTCAGAACATGTCCCACGTGTCTGAATAAAGCCTGCCCTCTCCCGGGACCCAGATCCGGACCGTGGGCCCCCCGAGGGCAGGAACCACGTCTCACACGGGCTGTCCACAAGGCAGGCCACACTCCCAAAGTCCCCAGATGCCGCAGGCCCAGAAACACGGACAGTGGCGCGTCCCTGCGCGAGCCCACACAGGCTGCCCGCCACGAGCCTGCATTCACGACGGGAGCAGGGAGGAGGCCGCGCTGCTCGGAGCGCCCGCTCTAGGACGGCAGCGCCCCGCGCACGCCCTGCCCCCCGAGCAGGCCCACGGCTCAGGCGCCAACACGCTCCGGCTGTGCAGTGAGTCAGTCTGACTCCGAGGTGTGCCGCATCCTGGCGGGCCCACCCTAGAGGAGGTCCGGGACTCCCCACGTTCCACGAGCCTGGAGACTCCACCTTGAAAGGGAGGAGATGGCCCGCTGGAAAGGGCTACCGTGAGGGCGGGCGAGCGTCTGTGAACACAGGAGCTACCACTAGTGCTCCTCACTGTTCGTAGTCCGGCCCCAAAACCCCTTCTGTGATGAAGCCAGCTTAAAACAGAAATGGCAGATCAGGACTGACAGGAGAGAACAGGGGCTCGCTGGGAGTCCAAAGGACAAAGGAACAAACGGCAGGGCCACCTGCTGCCTGCTGTCCCCCCCCAACCCAGTGTTGTCCGACACGCGGGCCCGAGGTGTTTCCAGAGACAGGGACCTTGCTCGGGTCAGAGGACCGCGGCGTCTCCACGCCCGGCGACACGAGACCAGGAGCCCGCCACGCTCTGCTCTAAGTCAGGTTGAGAGAGCGAGAAGCGATGGCAGCCCTGTCCCTGGGCTTCACCCGCTTGTCCCCATCGCTGCTCTACCCCACTCCTCGCCCACCCCCAAAGTGTACCCGCGCAAGCTGCCTTCCTCTCTGGGCCATCTGAGTCATGGTGCTCGCTCACCACACCTCTGCCTTCTAGGAGCCAAGCTGAGAGTGTAAAGACCCGAGCGGAGAGACGCGTGCGCCTCCCCTGCCAGACCCCGGGGCACATATGCTTCTGCCCACTGGTGCTCGGCTGCGGGGCGCTCCCGCCTGTCTCCCTGAAGATTCCTTCCCCAGCCACTCAGAATTAAAGACCAAGCACTCTGCGCTTCAGCCACCTTCTCAAGAAATGTGCCTTGAAAGAAGAGCGGGCGGGCGGTGAGGAGAGAAGTGCGGACGGACCCGCTTCCTTCCGGTCTGCCTGGAGCCCGCGTTACCTTGGGAGGCGGGGCCGGCGGACGCGCACGGGGCCTTTGGGACAGGCAGGTGCAGGCGCCGAGCCCATGCGCAGCCCACACTGCCCTCCCCACCCAGAGCCCGGACAGGGGGTGGGGGACACTTCACCAGGCCCCTCCCAGGCGGCCCCACCGGCAGCCTGGGTGGAAACGCGATTCTCCCCTGTGCTGCCCACACTCGGGGCATGAACATCCCCGGGCCGCTGCACGCACAGTGACCATTACACGGCCCTGCCCAGCATTTCTGGACAGCCCCCAGAGGGAGGACGGTGCCGCCCTGGCCAAGGACGGCTGCATAAGGAATCCACTGCGTAAGGGACCCACCGCGTAAGGGACCTGCGCAGGACACACAGGCCACGCTTCACTGCCCATAGGTCCCATCTAGCAGGAGAGGACAGCCCACGGCAAGGCTCAGAGCCACATCTCCCGCGAAGCGAGTGCTTACTGGAGCCCTACTACGCGCTCTGTGAGGGAACAGCAGGGAGGAAGGGTCACGGTCACGGTCCCGATCCCTGAGGAAGCACTGGAACAGACAAGACCATAAAACAACATTCGGTGCGAGGAGGGAGGTATCCAAATGCTGAATTACAGGGTCTGTGAGAAGGAGGAGGTGACCCATGAGGGCCGGCACGGTCAGGAGAGGCTTCTGGGAGGAAGGAGAAACTCGGGTGGCTTGAAGGAGGTGGCCTTCTCGTACCGCGGCCCCGCTGGTCCTCCATCTGTGCCCCACAGCTCGCCGTTCAGGGACAAGTCCTCCAGACGGCTGCTTCCAGGAGCAGCTCAGCTGCGCAAGCCCCTCCAGTCCTCGCCTGCAACAGTTCCCTCTGGAGGAGGGCGCGAGAACCCCCCAGTCTCCCCCAGAAGACCAGCCCCGGGCAGGCCTGCTCCCAGGAGGCCTTCTCGTCCCACAGGCCAGGAGACAGAGCAGCTTCCCTGCAGCCCAGACTCCAGCTACAGGGGGCTCTGGGTGCCAGGGACTCTGGGTGCTGGGGTGCTCTGGGTGCAGGGGGCTCTGGGGTGCCGGGGCTTCAGGGTGGGACATTCATTTCCCAGCTGAGTCCGAGATCTAACCACCTCTGCTGTCCAGGGCCTTCTGGCCTCCTTCCTCAGCAGCCACCATGTGTTTCCTAGGCAGAGTCCCCTCCTTGCCACCCTCCATTCATCCCTCTCTGGCCACTACAGCTCCTCCCACAAGCTATGCCACCAACCAGTCTCTCTACTGCCCGCCCTCCTGACACCACAGATTCATTCTCCTGGCGTCTGTCTCCTTCAAGAAGGCCAAGGCCGTGGCTTCCCCAGCCCTGCTTCATTCCAAATGTGCAAAACCAGGAGCAGCCCCCCCGCACTCACCCGTTACTTGCACACAGTGCAAACCGAGACTCTCGTCCACTTACAAACGGCACCTCCCGAAGCTGTGGGAAGAATCCCACTGCCCACAGACCGCGAGAGCAGGAGCCAGGCCGAGGGCTGGGCCGGCCTGTGCTTATTCCCGGGAGACTTGCCGACCTCGCAGCCCAGCTGGCGCTCAGGCTCACGGCCACCGGTGACACCCCCACCCCCGCGCAGGTGCCCGAGTGAGCAGATGGGGACGGGAGTGAGCCGGATGGTAGTAATCATTTCACTGTGTACACGGACCAACCAACACAACCTGCTGCGTGCCTTGGGGGCACACGCCTTTATCACAAACCCGAGATATCCTGCCTAGTGACAGCCCTTGTCCCTCACACCCCTGCTCCCAAGAGTGAGCACACTCCCCACCCTCTGCAGCCCGGTTCACGCTGACCCCACACGCAGACCCTCCCCACAATAGGTAAACAGGAGGGTCGTCTGACTCATATGCCCTTCCCACAGGAAGGCTCCAAAGAAATCCTTTTGGACATTAAACCTGAAGTTCCCAACCCAGCCTCAGGCCGGGGCACTCGGATGTTGAGTAAACACCCCGCCCCAAGCACGGCCCCATTCCAGGGTCTCCCGATTCTGGCCATCACCAAACTCTTCCCGCTGGTCCTCCTCTACCTGATCTCTCTCTGGCAATGCCAGCTCGGTCTTTGGACATGCAACCTGCTTCTCTCATTGACCACCCAAATATTCTTGTCTTGTGAAAAGCCGAGTGGTTCCTGCTACAGGCGCTCACGCATACACGGGCGGCAATCAGACATGTAACCGTATACATGTACGTCCGAGTATTTTGTTAATGTCTCTCCCCACGCCTAGACAGCAGGAAAACCCAGTCTATCTCGTTCATCAATGTGCCCTCTGTGCCTAGTTCCAGATCTTTCTGCAACTCAACAGGAAGCCTAGCCAGTTAACAAGCACGTCTTCAGGCTGTCGGCGGCTGGACTGCGGCTCCCTGGGTCACTGCGATCCCATCCCTTTCCTCTCTCTTCCGTGGACCATTCCCTACCCTCAGAAAGAACGAAAAGCCTCAGTTGGCCTCTGGAGGAGCCTCCTGTGGAGGGGAGAATCCCGGGCTGGCGAGGAGGACAATGGCAGGGAGAACAGGAGAGGGAGAGAATGGGCGTGGGGGCGGCCAGGGCCCACGTCTGCTACTGAGCAAGGCTGGCATCTCCCTATGTTCTGGGGGCATTCAGGAAACGCTGTGAAAGGTGACTTATTAGCCTGACCACTTTTTGTTCTGCTTCTGCAACCTAGCAGAGACGGAGGGAGTTGGGGGTGCGAAGCGGATGCTGGAGGAGAAGAAAGGACCGGGCACCAGATTTCAAGATGACCGAAGACAGGACAACAGAAAATCAGTATAATCCATAGGAATCGGATTGAATAAAAACTTCCCGACCTCAAGGATGCCAGGATGTTGAGGAGAGCAGCAACAGTTAAGAAAGGGGGAGCCTGGCGGGGCGCCCAGGTGGCCCCATCGATTAAGGTCGGACTCAGGTCATGGCGGCATGAGCTGTGGGACGGAGCCCCAAGGTGGACTCCCTGCTCAGCAGGGGGTCTGCCTGAAGCTCCCCCCCTCTGCTCCCCAGTCTCTCTAAAACATCTTAAAAACAAACAAACAAACAAAAGGAAGGCAGGAAGGCAGGGGGAGCCTGGGCTTGCACACGCATGTCCAGGCAGCTGTGCTGGAGCTCGACGCCACAGCTCGGCGCAGCACCCAGCCCGATGAGACACCCTTCCCACGGCACCCAGAACCTGCCCGCGCTGGGTGACCTCCGCATTCCTCACTTACAGACCCAGGCCTGAGCACGTGCTTGTGAAGAGCGGCTGCGTGCTTCCTGCCATCCTGTCCCCAAAACGACAGGGGAGGACACTCCACATCTAAGTGGGGCAGCTGCCCCATGTGAGGCACCGAGTCCCGAGTCGAAGGAACGCAGGCCGGCTCTGACGTCAGCGTTCCACATGGCCCAGTGTTCGCAGGGTCCCGCGGCCGGCGTTGGGGGTGGGCCGGCCGGCTCCCCTGCGGACCTGTCTTCCTGCTGTCTTCACTGTCGAAAGCCCGCTTTTCCACACACTGTCCCCGTCCGCCCATCTCTCGGGACCAGGGCAATCTGTTCCGTTGGACAGCGGAGAGTTGGGGGGGGGGTCCCCTGTGCGGGGCGGATGGGCGAACAGCTGGCTTTGCCAGGTTCCCCGTCCCCTTCTTTCCATCGTTCTGCCCAAGCGGCCCTGCACCTCACTGCCCCCCACAGTTCTCGGGGGGGTCACTCCCGGACGCCCCTCCTTCTGCAGGTCAGGCTTCCCACGGCCCGCCTGAACCAGGTGCCATCTGCAGCTGCATGGTGAGCGGCCTGGAGCTGCCGGCCCTCCCAGCGGTGCTGGCCCCACAGCCTCCTGCAGCGCCAGGGACGGCAAGAGCCTTCTCCAAAGAACAGACACAACAACACAAAATCATTAGGAAAGGGCCATCCTGTCTGCATGACGACCCAGCAAAAGTCCCTCCTGACCGGGTGCCGCGACGGGATCTCAACACCGTGGCCCCGAGCGCGGCTCCACAGTTTCAAGGACACCGCGGCCTGAAACTTCGAGCTGCCCAGACGGCAGAGAGAAGCTGTTTGATTTATGAAGTGGGTCAACCGAGAAGAGCGACGCAAAAGGAAAGAGATCAGCCCGGGGTCTGCTCCCTCCTCGTCCTGGCGGGTTTACGGACGCTTCTCCTTTGCAAGAAGCGAAGCGCCACGAGTCGGAAGATTCTTCTGGAACATCACCGAGTGTGGACACAGGGAAGTCTGAAAGAAGAGGCCCACGTTTTCTCGTGGATGTCTTCAGTTTACTTCAAGGGCATCCCACGCAGATGGAGGCTTCCAGAACTCCGTTTACCACCAGACAAGGTCTGATTCCACACACAAGTCAGGAGAAATATTGTCAATCGTGGGTTCGTAGAAGAGGGGCAGGAGGACGTGGAACCGCACATCCACTGGACGCTCTCTGAGCAAGCACCATGCGGAGAGCGCCCCGTGTCGTCACACGCGTCTGTTCAACACTGAGCCCCGTCATGTCCGAAACACCGGCGGATGGGGGCAGGCAAAAATGAGCCAAACGGTCCAAATCCTGGCTCCCGCTGACCTCTCGTTCCCGTCGAGGTGCACAGATAGACAAAGGGTATCTGTCCGCCGCTGGTGAACACGACGAAGCAGAAGAAAGCCGCCGGAGGGATGCTAGAGAAAACTTCCGAGCGGGATAACTGGGGCTGCATCAGAGGCAGCTGCGCTGGACGGCGTCTCTGCCGTCTGGTGACAGGAGCAGCACACGGTCGCGTGTGCCCCGTGCAGGACGGGGAGATGCACGGCGCTCTAGGACCCGCACTGCGACTCTCGCCCCACGGAGCGGAGCGGGGTGGAAGGGCTCTCCCCGGACTCTGACAAGGTTCCACTGTGAGCGAGAAAGCTGGGACATGAACTCAGAAGTGCGCAGCCCCGCGCTCCTGGGCTGGGAGAGAAATGGAGCCTGAGGTCAAGTGTGCCCGGGGCTCACAAAGCGGCAGGCCCACGGGCCTTTCCACGCAGGGCGAGAGCTGAGTGCCATTCAGTCTGGCCCCCTACGGGACTATTACTCTCATCAGCAGCTGAAAACCAAGCCTTCCCTGAAACGAGGAGAAAGACGATGTAGGCTCTGCAAGGCCAGCCAGTAAGTGAACATGTCCCCCTCTTGCCCCCCCAGCCCCCCAGGCCCCCAACACAAGATGCCGTAGGAGAGGGAAACAGGCTTTCCTACTCGTTCTCCTGGCTGCTGGTTCCCAGTGGAGAACAGACAGGCACAGAACAGGAAGATGAGTGAGCCGCCGCGCCCCAGGGCCACGGTGGCTCTGGAGGTGGAGCGAGGTGGAGCGGAGGGGACAGGCACTGAGAAAAGGTCAGCAGCAAGGAGAAAGGAGGCCCTCCCTAGCCCCGTTTCCAAGAAAGCACAGCCCTCCATCCTCACCTGCAGTAGCTGGGTGGTGGTGGGGTGAGGGGACAGGGAGGGGGACAGGGAGTGCTTCCTTGAGAAGCAGGGGGCAGGAAAGACAGATGCCCTGGGAGCAGGTCTGAGGCGCTCCTGATGGGAGGGAGAGAGGAAGGAGGCTTCTGCTTCTAGCAGAGAAGTCCAGAAAGGAAATACCACAGCCAAGGTCAGAGGGTGTTTGCAGAATTGCTGGAAATCCCAGGCTGGGGAGTCCAGGCGAGAGTGGAGGATTCAAGGGAAGGAGAAGCCGGAGCAGAGTTCCACATGATTTCAACCGAGGGTCACGGTTTGTAGGTGAGCTCCCACAGCCACAGGGACCCGTGACCAGGGTTAATCAACTACCAAGGTGGGAAGGGAAGACAGGGGTTCTTCGGGGAGCAGAGCACATTAAGGGGAGCCGGGAAGTCCATCGTATTATACCCCACCAGACCCTCTGCCCACCAACACACACACACACAGAATGAAATTCAACGCCGATGCCTTAAACTTATGAGTAAGGAAATTCAACGCCGAGTCTCCCTCGGCAGCTTATCAACTTATCACCTTGTCTCCAGCAAGCCAGGTCTCCTGGCCCAACACAGCACCAAACAAATTATGCCCTGAATGTCAAGAAAAACTGTGTCACCTCGAGAAACCCAATTAACGACATGACTCTGTTCTCCTCAATTCCCCTCTCCCCCTCCAGGCGTATCCGGGGCACCGGTGCGGCTGACCGCCTTTTCCCACTACTGGCCACGTTCCCTGCTTGACTCCAAAGCCGGACGGATGAAACAGGGGCCTCGGGAGAAGCCGGGGAATCCTGCTGCCCCCCACACCCTGGCCTGTGGCGGAAGCCCCAGGGACACAGCCAGAGCACAGCACCTGGGCCGACAGTCCCTGGAGGGTTCACCTTGAAGTCCCACGCTGCCCCTCAAGCGGCACTCTGCTGAAGAACACGGATGCTCCGCAGAGCTCCCGAACGGGGGCGGCACGTGCCCCGGGAGGGACAATAAATAGGTGTTTCCAAGAAATCCCTGCCGTGGTTGTTTCCTCCGACCCCCTTTCCTGATGGGCCCCTCCCGAGAGACCTCCGTCACCTCCCCCCGCCCCGCCCCCGCTGCTCTCCCAGGCAGCCAGTGTCCCGGCGAGTCCGTGCACACGGACGTCCTCCCGGCGGCCGCGCCGGGGCCTCGCGCGCGGACCAGCGCCCGCCCCCGCCCCGCCGCGCCGCCGAGGGGGCCGCGCGAGCGGCAGGGACCCTGAGACCCCGAGGCCGGAAATGCCTGGTTCCGGACCGCTGCGCTGAAACGCGAGAGGAGGCGCGCGGGGAGCCCAGCCCCGGGACGAGGGCGACCGCAGCAGGCGCGGGGTGCAAGGGGAGGCCGGCCAGGGGAGAGGGGCAGTCCCGGGGTGGGCGAGGAGGGGGAGCTGTCACGGCAGGGGCAAAGTCAAAACCCGCGGCGCCGCGAGCGGGGAGGAGGAAGGAGACACAAGTAAGGGCAAGGCTGGCAAGAGGCCCGGGGCCGGGGAGGGGCGCCGGCGGCGAGACTCTGCAGGTGGCGGGGCGGGGGCAGCGGGGTGGGGGAAGGGGGTCCGGGGCCCGCGTGCCGGCAGAGCTGGCCGGGGAGTGTGGGGGCGGGGCAGCACAGGGCGGGGACCGACCCGGCTCCCGGAATCTGCAGCGCGTGCACGGAGAAGGGAGCCGAGGGCGGGGGCCCCGCAGCGGCGGGCGCCAGGGCGAGGGGCGGGGGGCGCCGGGGCCGGCGGAGGGGCGCCCGGGGGGCACGTGAGGCGGGCGGCCGCGGCGCTCCCCGGCGGCGGAGGGGGGGGGGCAGGAACCGAGGCGAGGCTGGGGGCGGCGCGCTCACCCGCAGGGCGGACAGGTCGATGTCGTCCAGGCTGCGGGCGGGGGCTGGGTCGCCCATGGCCTCCGCGGGCAGCCGGGCCCCGGGGCCGCTCACGCTCCGGCTCGGCTATTCCGCTGCCGCCGTCGCCGCTTCTCCCCCATCGGGGGATCCCGGGGGCGGACTCCGCCGCGCCTCCCCCGGAGGAGGCGGAGGGGGAGGGCCGGCGGGAGGACCGACCCACCGACTGACAGGAGCAGGCGCCCGGAGCCCGCAACCCGAGCCTCCCGACGCTCCTGCGCAGGCGCGGAGTGGCCGCGCGCCGGGAGGGTGGACGAGGGAACGTGACGCGGGCGCGCCGGGTTCCCCTCCCCCTCGGCGCCGACACCTGCGCGCAGGCGCAGAGGAGAGCGCGAGCGCGGAAGGCGCGCGCGAGGGCCGAGCGACCGCGCGAGCCTGGCAGGCAGAAGTGGGCGGTGGCCGGGCGGCCGGGGAGCGCGCCCACCGGCCGGCGCGCGTGCGCACACGCGTTTCCTTCCCTTCCCCTGTGTTTTGCCCTTTCTCTCCCCCATTTCCTTCTTCGCTCTCCCTTGACGCTTTTCCTTCCCTTTCCGTCCTCTTTCGCGTGCCCCGCTGCCAATCAAGCCACCCACCTCTATTTGCGGGGGCAGGGGGGCGGGGCCCAACCCCCCTATTACTAGGGGGGTTGTTATGGTAACTCCCCACGCGAGGGCTGGGTGGCCTCTAGATAGGACGGGCTGTCCACCCACCTAATTGCCATGGCAACAGTGGAGCCGCCGAGGGAGGGGCCTCGGGCTGAGAATTTGGCTAGAGAAACCACGTGGGAGTTGGGCGGGGGCGCCGGGAGCCCCGGGGGTGCCCTTTACCCCCTTACCTGGCTGGAGTCGGGAGTGTTGCTGGGGGGACCCTCCCGCACACCTTTGTCTCTGCACAAAGGCTCTGTTTCAGGAATTACTCGTTGACCGATCACCGGAGCCGCGCGTGGGGGAAGGGGCGGCCGCGAGAGGCGGAGGAACCTATGTCCAGCCCCTCCAGATCTTGCGTGGGTCACCTTAGTCTAGTGTGCGCGCAGCACCCCCAGCCATTAGCCTCACTGGAGCCTGGGTGACGCTGTGAGAAGAACCAGGAGTCATGTTCTGCCACTGTCACGCTCTGTGACCTTGGGCAAGTTGCTTTGCTTCTCTGGGCTTTTCTTTCCCTGCGAAGTTGAGGAACAAGGCTGTTTGCTCCCCGAGATCACTTCCAGCAATACGGCCTCCGAAAGACCCCACCACCCATCTTAATGCAAACATCACTTAGCAGAGTTTGGATGAAAAGTCCTTAGAAAGGGGTTAACACCCTCCTCTCTGGATCCTTTAACACTTTGGATGCACGTCCCGCTTTGCTACCCTCCCCTCCTGTTTGCCTTGCCTTGTCCACGCCCCAATCCCCACTTGCCTCCATCACTCAATCAGCCTCCTGCTCCGTCTCCCTGCCTGGACTCCCTTAAGTCGGTTCTCCACACCCACAGTGATTTTTCGAAAACTCAAATCTGATGTTCAGTGTCCTGTTTGAGACCCTTCACTGCGCCCCCACCTTTGAATCAAGTATGGCATCGAACACCCTTTGATTCTGCCTGCTTCTCCTGCATTGTTTTCAACACTCTGCTATCCGATCTCACATGTTCTACCCATAGTGAAATCTACTCAATGCGGCCGGAACCCAGCTCACACTCCTGCAGCCTGCACACCTGCTGCTTCTCCCAGAATATTCTGACCACGCCCACTCTGCCTGCGCTTTGCTTTGCCCTACATAATCTAAATCACCTCCTCCGTGAAGCCTTCCTTGATGTGCCAAGGCTGAGTGAAACTCTTCTGTTTTAACTGCCTGGTTTAAACCCATGGTGACACTGGAGTCTTTGAATCGTAAATGTCTGTTGCATCTCCTTGAAGGCAGGAATCACATCAGCCTTATTCAGCACGGGTCTTGGCGCCCATTAGAGGTTCAGTAACATGTTAAGTGAATGAAGGCGTCTGTCCTTTGGGCAGGCACTGGATATATGGTAATGCAAGATCAAGTCCATGGGATAGTAGGAAAAAATAGAATTTGAAGTTAGTCCTTTGGCCAAGTCAATCTCTCTGAGGTTCAGTTCTATCATCTATGAAATAGAGAATAGATTAGGATAAAATTAGATATGTAAAGCACTTGGCATACATTAGGTCCTCAATACATTTGCTTATGCCTGCCTTATAGGCAGTGTTTAATAGAGACACTGAGGGGCGCTTGGGTGGCTCAGTCGGTTAAGCATCTGCCTTTGGCTCAGGTCATGATCCCGGGGTCCTGGGATCATGTCCTGGTTTGGGCTACCTGCTCAGCGGGGAGTCTGCATCTCCCTTCCGTCTGCCTGCTGCTCCCTCTGCTTGTGCTCTCTCTCTCTCAAATAAATAAAATCTTTAAAAAAAATAGATACTGAATCAATGAGTGAGCTGATGAAGAGGGCAGGGATAGGTTAGTGCCCCAGACTTCAGGGGTTTGCAGATAGACCAACAAGACAGTTAGGGTCTTCCAGCCCCAACCCAGCTCGGGACACCTGCTGCATCCACCATCCCACCCCCCCCACCATTAATGAGGTAATGGTCCCCTTGGGAAAGAGGCACTTACTGCTGGCAATGAGGCTAATTAGCAGGATGCCAATTAGTACCAGGGGACCGCTGTATGTGGGAGGGGGGATTTCTTTTTTTTTTTTAAGGTTTTATTTATTTGTCTGAAAGAGAGAGCACAACAGGGGGAGCAGCAGGCAGAAGGAGAGGGAGAAGCAGGCTCCCCGATGAGCAAAGTGCCTGATGCCCATTGATCCCAGGACCCTGGGGTCGTGACCTGAGCTGAAGGAAGACCCTTAACTGAATGGGCCACCCAGGCGTCCCATGGGAGGGGGGATTTCTTGTGTGCAAGTGGCTTCTTCAGAGGAAAGCGTGGCTGGGCTCAGAGCATGGGAGCAAGGCAGCGGCATCACCCCTCTCCCCATTGTCATCCACCGCACACCCCTCTTCAAAGAAGCCTTCCCAAACTCTTCCCTCTGCCCCCTCCATCTCTCCCTGCGCCTGTGGTCAATTCTCAGACCGAGGAGCAAGGCTGAGGGACTGATGGGCAAACGCCAGGACCTGTGCTAGTTTTTCCCAACTGTGAAATAGTCCAGATACATAGAAAGATATGAACATATGTCTAAAAGGCAAGTTCATCTACCCACCACTCAGCTTAAGAAAGAAATGCCAGCAATTCAGGTGAAGAACTCTCTGTTACATCATTCTGTTAGCCCCTTCCCTCCGCCTGCCCTGGGAGGTCACCCTCCTCATCTCGGTGCAGGTTCCACTCTCTTACAGACCATACTCTTCACCCGCAGACCTTGTTTTTTGGTTGCATATTTTCCAAATGGAAGGTTTTGTGGCAATCCAGTGTTGGGCGAGTCTGTTGGCACCATTTTTCCAACAGCATCTGCTCACTTCCCGTCTGTGTCACATTTTCATTAATTCTTCCAATATTTCGAACTTTTTCATCATTGTTATATTTGCTACGGTGATCTGCGGTCAGTGATTATGACTCACCGAAAGCTCACGCGATGTTTAGCATTTTTTAGCACTATTTTTAATTTATTTTTATCTTTTTTAAGTTTATTGATTTAAGTCATCTCTACATCCAATGTGGGGCTTGAACTCACAACCCAGAGATCAAGAGTCACGTGTTCCTCTGATTGAGCTAGTCAGGTGCCCCAGCAATTATTTAAATAATTAAATGTTATTATAATATTCATATAATTAATAATTATGTCATTATTTATATATTATATTAACATTTATATGATTAATAACCCATAGTTAAAATATTTTAAAATTAAGGTATATACAATGGGGTTTTTTAGACCTAATGCTATTGCATTTAACAGAATACAGTGTAGTGGGGGTGCCTGGGTGGCTCAGTGAGTTAAAGCCTCTGCCTTCGGCTCAGGTCATGATCCCAGGGTCCTGGGATCGAGCCCTGCATCACGCTCCCTGCTTGGTGGGGAGTTTGCTTCTCCCTCTCCCGCTCCCCCTGCATGTGCTCGCTTGCTCTCTCTCTGTCAAATAAATAAAATCTTAAAAATTTTTTAGGGGCGCCTGGGTGGCTCAGTTGAAAAGTGTCTGCCTTCAGCTCAGGTCATGGTCCCAGATTCTGGGATCAAACCCCACATTGGGCTCCCTGCTCAGTGGGGAGTCTTCTTCTCTCTCTCTCCCACTCCCCCTGCTTATATTCCCTCTCTCTCTGTCGAATAAATAAAAAAAATCTTAAAAAAAATTTTTTTATAATTTATTTCAGAGAGAGAGAGTGCAAATGTGAGGAGGGGAGAGAGAGAGAGAGAGAAGAGAGAGAACCCCCAACTGACCCCATGGAACGTGGAACCTGGTACATTGTTCCATCTCCAGACGCAGAGATCACGACCTGAGCCAAAATCAAGCCAGTCACTTAACCTACTGAGCCACCCAGGCACCCCTATATGTCTAATACCGAGCAATGCGTCACAACCAACAGATCACAGTTTCTTCTTTTAAAGATTTTATTTATTGGGGCTCCTGGATGACTTAGTGGGTTAAGCCTCTGCCTTCGGCTCAGGTCATGATCTCAGGGTCCTGGGATCGAGTTCCGCATCGGGGTCTCTGCTAGGCAGGGAGCCTGCTTCCTCCTCTCTCTCTCTCTCTCTCTGCCTGCCTCTCTGCCTACTTGTGATCTCTCTCTGTCAAATAAATAAAATCTTAAAAAAAAAAGATTTTATTTATTTATTGGTCAGAGAGAGAGAAAGAGCGAGCGAGCACAAGCAGGGGGAGCAGCAGGCCGAGGGAGAAGCGGGCTCCCCGCCGAGCAATGAGCCCAACGTGGGACTCCATCCCAGGACCCTGGGATCATGACCTGAGAAAGGCAGATGCTTAACGGACTGAGCCCCCCAGGTGCCCCCAGGTAACAGCTTCTCAGTGCAGGAAAGTAAACCTGATGAAGGGTGTGACACTAACAAGCCCTGGGAGGCCAACGAAGTCACATGGCTCACCTTGCTGCCCTGCTGGCTTCCCGGCTCTGGCTCTGCCACCAGACCGGCAGTGTCCCCGGGGCGCATCTCCCTCCCTCCGGTCCCGGGAGAGCCGGGTGCCGGCATGGAAAGCGTGTGCCTGCTCTGTTTGATATGCAAGCAGGCCCCCAGCAGCAAGCGGCTATGGAGCACCCGCTTGTCTTTGGCAGAGAGTAGATGCTCAGTAAATACTTGAACCGGTGACTTCATCTTTACAGCA
Organism: Mellivora capensis; assembly: GCA_004024625.1. NCBI lineage: Eukaryota > Metazoa > Chordata > Mammalia > Carnivora > Mustelidae > Mellivora > Mellivora capensis. The sequence goes on along the minus strand of PISX010003804.1, from coordinate 34,579 downwards.
AGCCTCTTGTTCTTCCCATTTCCCAGCAGGGACCCCCTGAGGCCCAGAGAAGTGCTAAGACCTGACGGGGTCACCTCGGCCACGACAAGCCCGGGATTCGACCCTGTTCTTCCTGCCCTCAAGGCTATGCCCTTAACCACTCCCAAAGGGGCCTCCCTGAGCCTCTTCCCCTGTTGTCACTCCCAGGACCAAGAGACACCCCCCCAACCCTCGGGCGCAGGGAAGCACCAGCTCCTGGCTCTCCGGGGGTCCTGGCTTGGCCGTGCCCTTCCTGCTGGCCGGGTGCAGCGTGAGCACCTCCTCTTCCCAGCAGCTGGGGCAGCTGCTAAAAGGACCCACAGGTACAGTGGAGATGAAGGCGCAAAAAGGAGCCAGGCACTGGGGTGGTGAGCAGGTGCCGGGGGCCAGAGCTAAGGTGGGTGGGGAGGGGGAGGCAAGCGCTCGGCTCTCGGTTTGGCCAAGGAAGAGGCAGGGACCTCTTCTATGCCTTTATTTATGAAATGCTTCTTGAACGGATACAAAGCTAGTGTCTGTCTGTAGGCAAGGGGAGGGAGTTAGTGTGCGCCCCTCACCCCACCCTCCCTGCCGTGGGGGCTGAAGCCGGGAGAGGCTTCATCCTTCCCTCCACCTTGGCTGTGATGGGCCCAGAGAGGCCGTGGGGTAGGAGGGGTTCAAGGGCAGTTGGAGGTAAGGGGGAGCTGGGAAGGCCCATGACAGAGCCGGCCTCTCCTGCAGGGACAGACTTCCCCAGGCTTGCAGGCGGGCGGGCGGGAGGTTGCTTCTCCCCAACCGCAGTGGTTTCAAGTGGGCAGCGGGGAGGAGGAACTTCTCCGGGACTGTCTCCTGCCTCCCCAGCCCAGGGTCTGGAGCGTCCTCTTCGGGCTCCTTCTCAAGGGAGGGTCCGCTGCTGTGACTTCTCTAGTCCCCTTCAGGCCTGCCTGCCTGCCTGCCCTGGGTCCCAGAGGGCTTTGCCCTCTGTCTTTAGGGTTGGGGGCAGGGAGCTGGCCTCAGTGGCGCCCGGCGGCTGGTAAGCCGTCCCGGGCTGGAGCCGCCGCTATGTGCTATGTCCATACTTCGAGGGGCATCACGCCTTCCTTGCTCCCCAGGGGCGGCAGCAAATTCTCTTCCTCTAGGAACTTGAGGGGAAAGTGGACCAAGTGACCCTGGATCTGGGTGAGCTCAGACCTGGCCAGAGGTGGGCTGACCGTGGCCAGGGGCTCCGCGGCCACGTACTCCCGGAGTGCCCGCAGGGAGCGGGTGGCATTGGACGGCAGGCAACGGAAGATCTGTGGGCAGGGGACAAGGGGCATAGAGCCAGTAAGGCTTGGAGAGACTCTGCCAAGAGTCCAAAAGCCCAACTGGGCTGGACACCCCCAGTTCTCACACCACAGCCCCCCACACTGACCCCGAGCTGCTGAATCCCATGATATGCCCCCCACACCTTCATCTCTTCTGAGAATGGCTCAGTGGTGGGGCTCTCTCCATCCTACCCTGAACAAGACAATCCATGCATTTCCACACAGAGAGCCCTCTCCTCACCCCTCCCCCGGTGCCCACCTGCTCATAGATGTTGGCGTTGTTCTCAGCTGTGTCTTGCCACAGCTGGAAAAAGTCATCACAGACAGGGTCTCGGAGGTCCAGGTCCGGCCGGGCATCTGCCCCAAGAATCACGCTACAGGACAAAAGGGTACCCACAAGGTCAGATTAAGATCCTTGGAGAACCCAGGACACCTGGGTGGCTCAGTCGGTGAAGAGTCTGCCTTTGGCTCAGGGTCTTGGGATTGAGTCCTACATCAGGTTCCCTGCTCAGTGGGGAGTCTGCTTCTCCCTCTGCCTCTGCTGCTGCCCCTGCTTTTGTGCATGAGCCCAACAGAGTTTTAATCTGTCTCTTCTTTGACCACTAACTTGATGCTTAACAAAAAACAGCAAATTATTTTTAGAGTATTTGCTTCTCATTTTCTTGATAGCCCTACTTTGTGGTGCCATGAGCCAGATCGGGAACTCCAGTGCTACCCGTAAGCCATCTGCACACCTGCCCAGAAGGCAGACCAGCCCCCTCCCGGCCTCTTCCTCCCCTGCAGCACCCTCTCCCACTCTACCTGAAGCAATGCTTCCGCAAACTCAAGGCAAACCTGCCCGCCTGATATTCCCTGCCGTCCATGAGGGAGGGCTCCATCTCTGTGTCCTGGATCAGCACGGCTAGCTCACTGTCCCGCTTGCCCAGCAAGCTACGGTCATTGATGTTGGCGGAGCCTGGGAAAGGTGCAGAACACGCCGTGTCTGCCTGAGCCCTGGAGGGGACCCCCTACCAGACGACCAGCCAGTGTCCATCACCCCGTCCTCCCCACCTCCTCTCGCTGCCAGGGGTCCCGCTCCGGGACTGACCAATGATGACCGTCCGGTCATCCGCGATGAGCATCTTGCTGTGGATATAGATGAGCTCTGAGACCGGGTGCCCGCCCAGCTCTCCGTGGGTGCGCAGCCCACAGATGGACATATAGTCCCGCCACGCTGTCCCCACTGAAAGAAAGATGGGGGAGGGGATGAGGTAACAGGTGCCCTCACGTGCTGATGGAGCCCTGTCCCAGCTAGCCCCCACTTCAAAAGGCCTAGAGCCTGGTCTGCACCCATCTCCCTGCAGCCCAAGACTACCTGCGGTCTCAGAGTAGTAGCAGCCCCAGAACCATGCGAGGATAGGCTCCCCTGCCTGGGGGGTCCGGGGCCTGAACCCCCCACCCCCAGCACTCACTGGCTGCTTTGAGGCGATGTAGGATCGAGTATTCCCCACGGCACAGGGTCCTGCGGGAAAAGAGTGGGTGAGGGAGAGGGAAGCTGGGGATGTCAAGAGAAAGGTGGACCTCAAAAGTCCAGCAGGAAGGGAGCGGGACAGACTCAGGACAGGGGCACGGGTGGGTGGCCATGGGGGGGGTCACCTGTAGGTGAAGTGCAGAATGGCCTGGATAGAGTTCCCACCACCTGTGGTGATGTCACCCTCGAAACCGGGCAGCAGGGGCAAAAGCACGTAGACTCGGAAGCACTGCCCATGTCTGGGAAAGGGGGCGGAGTCAGAGCCGGGGCCAGACCCAAGCCACGCCCCTCCCAGGCCTAAGCCACGCCCAGACTCCCATCCTGCCGCCAGTCGGCCTTACTTGTGGGCCTTCAGGATTCTGTCCACAATCTCATCGCCCACCTTGTTGAGAACGGTCCGCCCATCGGAGCAGCTAATGAAGAACTGATTCTGGGGCAGGGACCCAAGACAGACATCAGCCGCCAGGCCCCTGCCCGGCCCCCTCCGCTCTGGCGCCAGCCCCATCCCGAGGTTCCGGCGCACCCCGGGCTTGCACACCTTTCCAGGCCAGCCACACCAGCCCTCCAGGACTGATCCCACTGCTATCCTCAGTCCTTCTCCTCGGACGCCCCCTCCCTTCCCTGTCCCCTCACCCCCCTCAGACCTCGATGTACAGAAAGTGCTGGCTCTCCCTGATGGTGTGCAGGTAGGCACTGAGGATGGAGTTCTCCAAAGTCCCTGCTGACCAGCGGTCCACAGACCGCAAGACCTGGGGGGACAGGGAATAGGATGTGGCTCCTGACCGCAGGAGAGGAGTCTGGGAGGCTCTCAGGTCCGGGGCAGCGGGCTGAAGGGAGGGAGGGGTGAGGACAGGTTGAAAGGGGAGCCTCACCTGTACGGTGGCGCACTGCCCCCCAGGGAGTGTGAAGGGGAGCTGGTCTGCCGTGCTGGTGGATTTGGGCAGCAGGTAGGGGTACATGGGTATCTTGTACTTGGCCTTGGTCATCTGAGATGGAGGGATGGCCGTCAGCGGGAGGCCGCTCCTTCCCACCACCAGCACCCCCCCAGGACGGAGTGAGCACCTTGGTGAAGTTCCAGCGTTGGATGAAATGCCGGGCCAGGTCCCGGGCGGGGAGACCGTGCACGGCCACCCCGACGTCCCGCCACGGCATCCGGGGCATGGTCTCCCTGTCAATGAAATCTGGGGGTCCCGGGAGAATCAGGGGCGAGAATCAGGGATGGTCTCTTGGGGATGCTTCCGACATCCCCAAGCGCTTCCAGGTCCGACAAGGAGTCGACCAGAGAGTAGACCACGTTACCCTTGACCCAGCTCCTCCCGTTCACAGCCCCGACCCGGACATCTGCCCCTACTCCCTCATTCTGGGGGCTGTGGAGGAGGGGACCCTCACCCTCAAAAGGCCGGTCCAGCTGCACCCAGTCCTTCGTGATGAGATTGCTGTAGTCTTTGCCCAGCCAGAAGAGTTGATTTTTCGAGAGGTCTGGGCTGCCTGGAGAGTCGGAGCCCAGGGTGGGAGGCTGTAGGGGAACACACCCAAGCTGGGGGGAAGGAGACGTCACAGGGGGCCATACAGAGCCAGGGCCCAGGAGGAGAGAGGGGCACTGAAAGACTGCGAGACAGACATAGAGAGTAAGAGGGACAGAGAGGGTTCCCCCCAGCCCTCAGGGGCATTGGATGTCCTAGAGGAGCGGGGAAGGGTATAGGGGCGGGAAGGGACTGGGTCTACTTCCCAGCAGCTTCCTGGGGCCCCACCAAGAGGAACCCTGAGGTGGGCAGCACCTGGAATGGCTGGAGGGGAAAGGGTGTGCATTGATGTGGTGTTTAGGGGAGCTTGGGAAGGCCTCGGCGATTACCTGTGGGGCCGCTGGCCCGGATGGGTCCCCGAGGTCAGTCAGGCGGTAGTGTAGGTCATCCCAGCGGCCAAAGGCGAGGTCCAGCCCCCCCAGGAAGGCCACTACTTGGTCCACGACCAAGAGCTTCTCATGATGGGCCCACAGGGTCACCTGGTCCGGGTGGCGCATGACCTGCAGCAGGTGGGCGGGGGAGGGGTCAGGAGGGTGGGCTCCGGTGAGGGGAGACCCGAGGCACCGGGTGGGAGGACAGGAAGATGGAAGAATGAGACATTCTTTCGAGGACAGGGCGAGTTGGGGGCTGGGAAGCCCGGGGGGCAGGGCTGCAGTGGGGGGAGGGTCTCTGGCACCCGAGTCACCTTTATGTTGTGATGCAGCAGCATTAGGGCTCTCTTGCTATAGCCACTGTTAATGCCCAAGGCCAACTCCACTTCCTTAAACAGCAGGACAGACACACGGACACCCTCCTCCTGGTGGTCAGTGGGGGGGGAGGGGGGAGTGGCAGTGTGGCCATCAGATCCTAATGCCCCTTGCACGATGGCCCCTTTGCACCCTCCCAAACCCTGCCCCATGCTCGGGGTTGCTGTGTGAACCCCCCCGAGCCTGGACAGCCTCCTCGCTCACACCCGGCTATGATGCTCGCGGCAAACTTGGCAATGGGCCAGCCAGCTGTCCACCCGCTCATCCATGCGCACAGGTCCTTGCTGCCTGTCACTGTCCACCCACCCACGTTCCCCACCATGTACTCACCCCCTTATGTGCCACCCATCCTGCATCCACCCAGCGCATCCCCTGTTGGCACCCCCTCCGACTGCCTATGCTTCCCTCTGTCCCCCTTCCCACCATCCCTCCGTCCACCGCCCCCACTCGCCATCATGGTCTGTGTGTCCAGTGACACCTACGGATGCCCGGACACGGCAGCCACCGTGCCTTGTACTGAAAGCAGCGATGCTAGTCCAGTGAGAAACGCAACACACATAGGCCCCCCCCAGTCCCCGTGGAAACAAAGCCTAACGGGCACTGGGAGAGACGTCTGCACTGGCTCCAGGAGGAAGGAAGCTTCACATTCCCTACCTTCTCCCACGCTGCAGTCCCTTCTAAACCACCCCCCCATTGGGCCACCCCCTCGTGCCTCCCCTCCAGCCTGACCCCTCTCCTCACCGCCTTCCTCTTGAGCATAATGTCCAGTCTCCAGTCATCTGAATGGGCTGGACGCTTCAGGTAAATCTCCGGACTCAGCCTGGGATTTGGGGCGGGAGGTGAGAGGCAAGCTAAGCCTTACCCAGCCAGCAGCCACTCCCCCTGTCTCTCACTCTGTGGCCCGTAAGCTCTAAGCTGATCGGGCAGGCCCTACCCTGCCCCTTCCTGTTCGAGCTCTTCCCTTACTCACCACCAATCTGTGATGAAAATCTCCTCCTGGGCTCGCAGGATGGCATCTGCCACAGCAGCAAAGTAACCCGCCCCATTCACAAACCTGGGGGGAGGCCAAGCCAAGGAGGTCAGGGGAGTCAGAAGCCAGAAAGCTCTGGAGAGTGAAGACCGGAGGACAGCCACGGATCAGAGGTGACAGCAGGGCCAAAGATCAAGAGTGATCAGAGCAGTCAGATGGATTATCAGATGTATCCAAGTGGGACAAACTTGCCAGTACAAGCTAAATAAGATTAGAAACCACAAAAGACACAATAAACGAAAGGAGATAACGACTGGAAGCATTAGTACGTCATATGTAAAGAGTTGTAACAAATCAGTAAGAAAAAGACATACAAGCAAACTGAAAAGTGAGCAAAGAATAAGAACTGACAGTTCACGGAGGAAATTAAAAATGCTCGACCATACGAGAAGAGGTTCAATGTCACTAGCAAGGAAGAAAATTGATAATAAGATAAAATAACAGGTCTTGGGGCACCTGGGTGTCTCAGTGGGTTAAGCCTCTGCCTTAGGCTCAGGTCACGATCTCAGGGTCCTGGGATCGAGCCCTGCATTGGGCTCTCTGCTCAGCAGGGAGCCTGCTTCCTCCTCTCTCTCTGCCTGCCTCTCTGCCTACTTGTGATCTCTGTCAAACAAATAAATAAAATCTTAAAAAAAAAAAAAGAAAGAACAGGTCTTTAATCCACGAGATTAGCAAAAATAAAGACCACTGGTAACTTGCAATATTAGCATGTGGGGAAGTGAGCATTCTCACAGGCTACGGGAATACACATGGGTTATAGCCTTCCTAGAGGACAGTTTGGTGGTATCTCCGGGAAAATCGAGCACACACATCCCCGAATACCATTAAATGCACAGAGTCCTTCTATTTCTAGGAATGCAACCTATTAAATGCTTAGACAAAAACTGGGTTCACTGTAGCATCACTTAAAATGAAAAATAACCAGGGCACCTGGGTGGCTCAGTCAGGGAAGTGTCGGCCTCCAGCTTGGGTCACAATCAGGGCTCCTGGGACCTCCCTGCTCAGCGGGGCGTCTGCTTCTCCCTGGCCCTCTGCCCCTCCCCCACTCTTGCACACGCACGCCCGCGCTTGCTCTCTCTCTCTCAAATAAAAAATAAAGATCTCAAAAATAAAATAAAGAGGGCGCCTGGGTGGCTCAGTGGGTTAAAGCCTCTGCTTTCGGCTCAGGTCATGATCCCAGGGTCCTGGGATCGAGCCCCATATCGGGCTCTCTGCTCCGCGGAGAGCCTGCTTCCTCCTCTCTCTCCCTGCCTGCCTCTCTTGTCTACTTGTAATCTCTGTCAAATAAATAAATAAAATCTTAAAAAAAATAAAATAAAATAAAGAAACAACCTAAATGCTTAATCCCTGACACACAAATTAAGTGAAGAAAAAACAAACCACAAAAGCAAGTACAGGATCTCATTTACATTTAAAACAAATAGTAGGGGTGCCTGGGTGGCTCAGTGGGTTAAGCCTCTGCCTTCAGCTCAGATCATGATCTCAGGGTCCTGGGACTGAGCCCCGCATTGGGCTCTCTGCTCAGCAGAGAGCCTGCTTCCCCCACCCCCTCTCTGCCTACTTGTGATCTCTGTCTGTCAAATAAATAAAATCTTTAAAAATTTTAAAAAATAAAACAAACAATAACACACATATAAGCCTACGAAAGTATGCCGGAAAAGAGCTGAGAAGATAAACACAAAACTATTGTGAGGGCTACTTCTGGGGAGAGAAATGGGCTGCTGGGAGGCGGGTAGGGAGAAGTGGGGCTGAGCACTGAGGGTTGTGCAATGAATGGAAACGTACATGCTTAACGTGTTTCTGTGTCGCTTGAATTCTTATTTATTTCATTTATGTATTTTTTTTAGGATTGTCTCTTTTGAAGCAATCTCTATACCCAACGTGGGGCTCAAACTCACGGCCATGAGATCAAACATTGCTCCCTTCACTGAGCCACCCAGGCGCCCCTTGATATTCTTTTTTTTTTTTTTTAAAGATTTTATTTATTTATTTATTTATTTTTAATTTTTTTTTGAATTTATTTGTCAGAGAGGGAGAGAGAGCGCGAGCGAGCACAGGCAGACAGAGTGGCAGGCAGAGGCAGAGGGAGAAGCAGGCTCCCTGCCGAGCAAGGAGCCCGATGTGGGACTCGATCCCAGGACGCTGGGATCATGACCTGAGCCGAAGGCAGCCGCTTAACCTACTGAGCCACCCAGGCGTCCCTAAAGATTTTATTTATTTGACAGACAGAGATCACAAATAGGCAAAGAGAGAGAGGAGGAAGCAGGCTCCCTGCTGAGCAGAGAGCCCGATGCCGATGCCGGGGCTCCATCCGACCCGAGCTGAAGGCAGAGGCTTTAACCCACTGAGCCACCCAGGCGCCCCGTCCCTTGACATTCTAATAACTAACAGTCTCCTGAGATGGTGAAGAGCGGGGTCTCGCCCCAGGCTGCCCAGATTTGAATCCTGGCTCCACTGTTTATAGGCTGTGTGACCTTGGGCAAGTTCCTCAACCTCTCCTTGCCTCAGTGTTCCCATCTGCAGAATGGGGACAACTGCACCTGCGTCACAGGGTTCACCTGAGGCCTTCATGACACACATAAAGCACTTAGGACAGTTCCCAGCACACAGTAAGTACTACGCGAGTATCAACCGTTAGTTCTGGCGTTAAAAAATAAATATCCACAGCCCGACCAAGAAAACAAGGCTTCCCCGACTCCCTCCCTGGCTGTGATGTGGTTTAGCTGCCTCTGCTCCTTCCAGCTCCCGCCTGGGGCCATCCTTGTCCTCAAGGCTGCTGCCTCCTGCAAGCCGGTCCTGATACCCCCACGCAGGGCCAGAGGCTCCCCCTCTGTGCTCGGTACCCCCACAACTACCTCCAGAATGGCAATCTGTCATTGCTTCGTGGCTGAATCAGCTACTGGGCTGGCTTCTTCCTCCTGCCACTGGGCCGGGCACAGAGTAGGTGCTTAGAAAATGTTTGTTGAATGCGTGAATGAATCAGAGAGTTTTGAAGAGATCCTAAGGCACAGAGAGGGACAGCGTGGCAAAAGGGCGGGGTGTCACAGGAGGTCAGAGATCGTGTCCGAGGAGATTAGCGAGTAAGGAGGGTCAGAGGGGTCACAGGGAGATTACATATGAGTGTGGTTAGAGGGTAGCTGGTCAAGGAGACCGGAGAAGCCACAGGGGGAGAAGGCAGAAGAGGTTCAAGGACTCAGAAAACATTCAAGTGGGCCCAGAAGCCCACAGACAAGCTCTGAAGGGACGTCAGCGTCTCACCACCGGGCCAAGGTTCCAGGCCGGGGCGGGGCGTAGCTGTCATGTCGGTGCAGCTGTGTGAAGTCCCTGCCCGGGCCCTGTGCCAGCTCCGTGATCTCCTGGCCCCACCACCGTGCCTGCCGGTAGCTGCCACACTTGAGAATCAGGGACCTGAGCAGGAAGAACAAGGGGGGGCCTCAGCCCTCCTCCCGCGGGCCCCCCGCCTTCTCCAGCCATCTCCCCTCTCCGGCTGTCCCCTCCTTCCCACTTCCTGCCTTAGTCCCTCGTGCCCGACTCCACCCGGACGAGGCATGTCTCTGCCTTCTGCACGGCTGGGTTGCTGGCAGGGGGATCAGGGGCAGACCGGGCTCTCCGGTTTGTTGGATGAGAGAGTGAATGGAGGAATGGATGGAGAGCCATTTCCTTCTGTCTGAGCCTTCTACCCACTGCCGCCCTCTCTGCGCCCGGCCGCTAAGAGCTCCCAGACATGTGGCCAGACCAGTTCCCAGGTTCCAAATCAAGGCCAGCTCCAGGGGCTGGAAATCCTTCTCTTCCTTCCACTCACTCCCCCTCCCGGGTGTCCGTCCCCCCCAGGAGGCCCTACCTGTGGGAGGTGTCGATCCTGACCCCATAGCGGGCCTCTGTGCTCCTTTTCCCCACCTGCACCTCGAAGCCGGGGTCAAAGAGCTGAACAAAGGAGATGGCGCCCGTCTCGAGGCACATGTACAGCAGGAAGGAGTCCTTCACCACCAGCCACCTGGAGCGGAAGGGCTCCATCCATTCCTCCCTGCCCGCGGGATCTCCTTCCTCACCCCCTCCCCCCGAACACGGCCCAGCGGGTCCGCTCTGGGACCCACCTCTTGGACCAGCGGTAACACACTTGGTCTCGGCCACAGCACGTGAGGCCAGGGACTCGGTGGCCCCCGGAGCGCTTCCGGATCACTCCCTCCCTGTGGGAAAATCAGGACGAGATGGCCCAAAAGGAATCCAGAGCCCCCCTCCTGCCCCCTCCCCGCAATGCTCTCCCCACCCTCCTGCGGTGTGGGGGTACTTGCGGGGTGATGGGCATCAGACACTCACAGTCCTTTGGAGCCAAGGTCTGGGATAAAGGACAGCCGGCTGACTTCCAGGAATTCTGTCTGCAGAGGAAGACAAAGGCTCAGAGGAGAGACTTCGCCTTTCCGGGGACCCGGGGCCTCTGCCGCCCGAGGGTCTGATGATACTGTTCCACCTGGAACGGCACAAGGGCCCAGCCCCCGGGGTCTTACCATGGCATGGTAGTTGCGGTAGAAAGACATGGTCAGGAGGCGGTTAAGGTAGTTCTCCAGGTACTTCTGAAGCGGGGATGAGAGACAGAGACAGATGGGACCAGAGCCATTTTTGCACACCAGAAGCCTCCCCGGCGGGCCTGGCGTCTGGTCGCACCTGTTTGCTGGATGCATGTCTACTGGAGCCCTCGGGACCCACGCGGGGTAGAGAGGGTATCTCTCGGCTGGCTGCCTCCCGGGCTGGAGGGTGGGCCACACCAAAGCTGCGGATGAGGTCAGGGAGGAGGATCAAGAAGAGCCAGGAAGCAGAGAGCCTGGATTCCTGCAGCCCTAGAGGTGGGGCCCTGGGGCAGGACTGGAGGCCCCCCGATCCTAAGAACAGACACAAGAAAAGGAGCGAGGCTGCCAAGGGCATTTTGGGCATCCAGCCCGGCTGAGCTATTGGCACAGAACCTAGGACAGGGAGAGCTGGGCTGGGAAGGTTTCCTGGTAACCGGGGTCAGGGGAGGGGGCGGGGAGGGGGGGGTACCAGAGCTGGGGTGGGAAAGTAGCTGGGACAGAAGCATGGGTGGCTTGGAGGGGGGTGGCGACTGGCAGAACGCGGTGCTGGGCGTTGGGGCAGGGGCTGCCCTGCTGCCCCAGGGTGGGGTCTCCTGCCCTTGACAGGAAGCAGGAGGGTCCCCTTACCGCGCCAGAGGAAGCAGACTCATCAGGACTTTGTGTCTCAGGAGGTCCCGGTGCAGCTCCTGAAAATGCCGGAACTTCTTCTTGGTCGTCCAGGTAAAGGCGCCGTGCGTCAAGCGGACAGAATACAGGGTGCAGGTTCCTACCTGGGGGTGCGGGGGAGGGACTGAATGTTTGTCCCCTCGGTGGGTAGCAGCCCTCCCTTTGCCCAGCTGCCTGGCGCCCGCCCAGCCACCTTGGAGCCACTGGTGTATCTTTCAGTGCCCACCACTTGGGCCGTAACCGGGACCCCAGGGGCGAACACCGAGGGGTGCATTTTCAGAGGCTGCAGGTCGTAGATGGCCAGAAACGGGTGCATCCGGTCCGCTGCGAGGAGAGAAGGTGTTAGTGCGGACCCCGGGAGCTCTCCGCCCCTCTCCTCCCCGACGGCCCTGCTCGCTGCGAACCTGGGTCCTCTCCCTCCCTCAGAGTGTCCAACTCATCGGGCTCCATATGCAACTGGCTGGAGTCCAGGTCGCCCCCAGAGGGGAAGAGGCTCGCGGGGGTCGCCGCCATCCTAGGAGCATGGGGAGGCCTCAGGGAGATGATCTGCCCTGCAGCCCCGCCCTCCCCCTCCCACGGGAGCCCCTCTTCCCGGTCAGTCCGCAACGCCCCGCGGACCCGCCTCTGACCTCCATCCGGTACCCGGGTCCCGCATCCAGAATCCCTCGGCCCCGCCTCCCGGCCCGGCCCGGCGCGCCCAGGAACTCCCGCCAGGCCGCGGGGTCCCCGAAGCGGGCCGGAGCAGACGCCCGGCGGTGGGGGGGGGGTGGTCCCCAGGGACTCGGGCCCGGCCCGGCCGGCCGCGAGAGGGGGTCCCGCGGGAATGAGGAAGTGCGCGCGCCCCGCCGGGGAGGGAAACCTCAAATCTCGGCAGAGTCCGCAGCCCCGCGGGCCCCGAGCGCCGCCCCCGCCGCCTCCTCCCCCTCCCCAGGCCCGGGCCCTCCGCGGCGCCCCTCCCCGGCCCCTCACCCGCAGCCCGAGCCGGCGCTCGCGCGGGTCCGCCAGCCTAGGGAGCGGCGCAGCAGCGGGGCCCACACCCGGGCGGCCGGGGCGGGGCGGGGCGGGCGATCAGGGCCGGCCCCCCGGGGGGCGGGCCGCCCGGCCTCACCTCCGCGCCCGCCCCGTGGGCCCTGGCCTGCCCCCGCCGCCCGCGCGCCCCGCGCCGTGCGTCCGAGAGCACGCGCGGTCCCCCGGCGGGGCCCGCGGCCGGCCCCTCCCTCCCCGCGCGGCCGGCGGGGGCGAGGGCGAGGGCGGGGGCGGCGGGGGCGGAGGCCCCGGGCTCGGGACCGTGCACCGAGCCGCGCGCACTGGCCCCCGCCGGACTCTGCGCGAAGCCGCTCCCCGGGGACCGGCGGGCCGGGGGGAGCCTGGACGCGCTGAGGTTCCACGAGGCAGGATGTGCCCTCGTTCCCGAAATGCGGGTTTCCTTATCCCTCCTCTTGACGGACCTCTGGGCCGTTCCAACCTCTTGCGACAGAGCGTCCGGAAGCACTCCTGCCGCGGGGCCTCGCGGGCAGGTGCGGTTCCCGCTCTCGGGGGACAGCTGGGGTGCAGTGGGCGGGTCGGCGTGTAACTCCGCGAGTCGGATGTGTAAAGGGTATTTTAACGTTCCGAGAAACTGCCGAACTGGTTTCCGAAATGGTCGCTCCGCTGTTGCGCCGCCGGGATCAAGGGACGTTAGTCCGGCTGTCCCAGGGCACCGGCAGCGCTAGAAGCGGTCGGTCTTTTCGGGGTTCGCCACCCAGTGCGCGCGCACTAGCTGTCCCGGGAGTTTTCTCTGTGCGTGTCTGATGCTTCACGATGGTGACCATGTTTCATGCACTCATTGGCCACTTGAATATCTTCCTTTGCCAAGTGTCTGTTCCACTCTATTGCTAATTAAAAAACAAAACCACGTTGTCTTATCATTGAATCATGCGTCCTTTATATATTTGATATATTTACTTTTTTTAAAATTTATTTTTTTGTCAGAGAGAGAGAGAGAGAAAGCACAGGCAGACAGAGTGGCAGGCAGAGGCAGAGGGAGAAGCAGGCTCCCTGCTGAGCAAGGAGCCCAATGTGGGACTCGATCCCAGGACGCCGGGATCATGACCTGAGCCAAAGGCAGCCGCTTAACCAACTGAACCACCCAGGCGTCCCATGATATTTTTACTTTTTTAGGTGTGCTCCAGCCCCGCCTGGGGCTTGAACTCAGGATCCTGAGATCAGGAGTGGCAGGCCCTACCAATGGAGCCAGCCGGGCGCCCCTATATTTAGGGTGGAAATCCTGTATCAGACACATGTGAAGCAGACACTTTCTCACTGAACGGGGCATGTGAGTTTCAAATAACGGTGCTTTTGGGGCGCGGGAGTTGCTCAGCGGGTTAACCATCTGCCTTGGGCTCAGGTCATGATCTCAGGGTCCTGGGATCGAGCCCTGCATTGGGCTCTCTGCTCAGCAGGGAGCCTGCTTCCCCCTCTCTCTCTGCCTGCCTCTCTGCCTACTTGTCATCTCTGTCTGTCAAATAAATAAATAGAATCTTTTTAAAAATGATAATAAAAAATAAAAAGTAAAATAATGGTGCTCTTTAAAGAGGAGAAATATTTTTATTTTGATCAATTCATGGTAATGTACTGTTATTCCGCCATCGAAGCAAATACAGTGTAAAATGGTGCGGCCCCCTTGGAAGACAGTTCCTCAAAATGTTAAGCGTTGAGTGATACATCATCAAAAGAGTATGGCACTGGCACAAAAACAGACCAATGGGATAGGCTAGAGAGCCCAGAAATAAACCCGCATCCCTATGGTCAATTCATGCACGGCAAAGGAGGCCAGAATATCTGGCGGGAAAAAGTCGGTTCCTCTCGGGGTCTTGCTTGGTCCAAGCCCTGCCTGAACTTGGGCTCCATGCTGGGCGTGGACCCTGCTCAAAAACGAAAACAAAAAACAAAGTGTACAGCTCACGACCAAAACCCACAATCTGACCTAAACATGGACAGAGGACCTGCATAGACATTTTCCCGAAGAAGACTTATAGATGGCCAAGAGACATGTGGAAAGGTAGATGGCCCACATCACTTAGTCATCAGGGAAATGCAAATCAAAACCACAGTGAGATGCTACCTCCCAGCTGTCAGAATGGCTAATACGAAAAAGAGAAGAAAAAGGCAAGCGTAGGGGAGGTAGTGGAGAAAAAGGAACCCCCGCACTCTGTCGCCGGGAATGTAAATTGGTGTAGCCACTGTGGAAAACAGCACGGAGGGTCCTCAAAACACTGAAAGGAGAGCTGGGTGCACGATCGGGTAATCTCACTGCTGGGTGTTCACCCGGAGGAAACGAAAACACCAGCTTGAAGGCAGACGCACCCCTATGTTTATAGCAACATTATTTACGACTAAATGTCCATTGACCGATGAACGGGTAAAGATGTGGTACACACACACACGGGAATGTTACTCAACCATAAAAAAGGAGTGAGATCTTGCCGCTTGTAACAACATGGATGGGGCTGGGTGTTATAATGCTACGTGAAACAAGTCAGAAAGAGACAAACATCATGTGATTTCACTTACATGCAGAATTTACAAAATAAAATGAACAGGGATGTCTGGGGGGCTCAATTAATCAAGTGTCAGACTCTTGATTTCGGCCCAGATCATGATCTCGGGGTCCTGAGAGCGAACCCTGGGTCAGGCTTCACACCGGATGTGGAGCCTGCTTAAGATTCTCTCTCTGCAGAGGTGCGGGGGGCTCAGTCGGTGAAGTGTCTGCCTTTGGCTCGGGTCATGATCCCAGGGTCCTGGGATGGGGCCCTACATCAGCTCCCCGCTTAGCGGGGAGTCTCCTTCTCCCTCTCCCTCTCCCTGCTGCTTCCCCTGGCTCCTTCTCTCTCTCAAATAAATAATCTTAAAAACAAACAAACAAACAAAAAAACATTCTCTTTCTCCCTCTCCTTCTGTCCCCCAACATTCTCTTTCTCCCAAAACCAGAATGGACAAAGCATGAACAGATCCATAAATACAAACTGCTGGGCTGCTGGAGAGTGGAGGGGGGGAGTGGCAAAGTGGGTGGCGGGGAGTGGGAGGTCCAGGCTTCCCGCTATGGAAGGACGAAATCATGGGGATGAAAGGTTCAGCACGGGGGCCACAGTCAGTGAGACTGGAACAGCGTCTCACGGTGATCGGTCATAGTTACACCTGTGAGCCCAGCGTGCTATACAGACCTGTCCGGTCACTGTCCGATCCCCTAAAACGAAGGCCACATTGTGTGTCAACTATACATCAGTCAAAAGAAAGACAGTTAGGGGCGCCTGGGAGGCTCAGTTGCTTAGGCAGATGACGGTTGGTTTCTGCTCAGGTCATGATTTCAGGGTCGTGGGATCGCGCCCCGAGAAGGGCTCTGTGCTCAGTGGGGATCTACTTGAGATTCTCTCTCCCCCTCCCCTTCCCTGCTTGTGCTCTGTCTTCCCCTAATATAAATACAGAAGGGCGCCTGGGTGGCTCGGTCAGTTAAGCGTCTGCCTTCCATCAGGTCCTGGTATCGAGCCCCGCATCGGGCTCCCTGCTCAGCGTGGAGTCTGCTTCTCCCTCTCCCACTCCCCCTGCTTGTGTTCCCTCTCTGGCTGTCTCTGTCAAATAAATAAATAAAATCTTAAAAAAAAAAAAAGAAAAGAAAAAAGTGGTATAGCCCCTACGGTGTGATACTACGCAGCCGTGGAAAGGAATCAAGCACTACCACGGGCCACAACAGGGCGACCCTTGGAAACAGGGAGCGAAGCCAGATACAGCGACTGCACAGGGTAGGAGTTCGTGTGCGGGAAATCCAGAGACAGGAGGTAGCTTAGTGGTGGCCAGCAGGCAGGGAGGAGAACAAGGCGGGTGACTGGAAGGGGACGCAGGGTCTCTTGAGGGTGACGGAAATGTTACAAAATTAGTCACTATGTCTGCACGGCCGTGAATATCGCAAAAACCACTGACTCGTGTACTTTAAAAGGGTGAATTTTACGGTATGTTGTGCATGCCCATAAAAGTGATATTACAAAAAAAAAAAAACAAATTTAGCCCACAGAAACGGGACCCAAGAAAGTAACACCATGCGGCCCATTTATATGAAGTTCTGAAACAGGCAGAGCTGATCTCTACCGGCTGGACCGAGATCAGAAGACGCCTGGGGCTGGGGGAGAGGCAAGGCTGACAGTAAGGCACGTCAAAGGGAAGTCAGTGATGGAAATGTCCGGTACCTTGATTGGGGTGGCTAGTCTCTGGGTGTATACACTTGCTAAGACTCCTAGGACTGTACGTGGATGTGTGCATTCACGTGCATGGAAATTTGTACGTCCATCGAGCTGTTTGGGAAACATGAAACAGATTTCTGACGGTGGGGTATAGGCAGGGGTGTTTCCCAAACTTTGCTGCATGAGGCACCCCCAGGGAAGGGTAAGTTCACGGGGGTTGGGGGCATCCAGAGTCCTTGCCGCAGGTGCTCCGGGCCCCCAGGCCTGGCTGAGGGCATCAGTGCTTGAAGGTCACCGTGGGGTTCAGAGGGGCCAGGGTCAGCCTGGCAGGGGTAGGCGTGACCTTGGGCAAGTTGCTGATCTCTGTGCCTCCAGCTCAAAGGATCGTGGACAGGCTGACACCAGGGGACGCGTACAAGTCCCTTGAATCTACCTGGACAGCGTCGTGAATCCACTAGGACTGTCCTCCGAAAAGGGGGCAAGAGCTACCAGACCGTCCCGCGGGAACCAAGCGTTGCCCCACACTGCACGTCTCATTCTACAAAAATAGACCATTCTCTAAAATCTGACAGCTCGGGCTTTCTGGATTCTCATTCCAGAATAGGAATGAGCCCCCCGGCGGTGTCCCGGCCGGCCCCGGGTTTTCCAGCTTTCCTGTGGCGTGTCTGTGTGTCCCAGCCCCTCCGTGTCTGTCTCTGCCATCCCTCCCCTTCCAGTGTCCTCCTGCTTCTCCCTGCAGGCTGGAGAGTGCCCCAAGTGAAGGGGGCACAGAGGATAGGTGTCTGACTGCGGTACCCGTCCACCTCGCCCCTCCTCCCTCTTCTCCTCCTTCCAGCCCCTGGCGCCTGTAATCACCAGGCAGTCTGAGGCTAAGTGGTAGTTTGGGCCGCACTGGGGGGGCTTGGAAGCCACACCCCTCCTCCTGGGGCCCTCCTGGCCATTCCCAGCATCCTGGTGGCCTCCACTGTTGAGATGGGTCTCAAGGGGGCATGGTGCTTCCCATGGTGTGGGTGCCGGAGACAGCGGGGGACTGAGAGAGAAGCAGGTACGGGGGGAGAATGAGGAAAGTGGGGGGCGCTCTCTCTCTGGGGAGAAAGGGAAATGTTCAAACCAGCGAAGGGAAAAGAATCATTGGTTTCCCGGAATGGGAGGTGGATTCTCCATAGGACTGGCCAGTGCAAAGCGAGAACGTGAAGCCCCCTGCTAAAAAAATGGTGAACACCTCCAAGATGTGACAGCAAAGCCTCCCAGCCACCCCTGGGGCCTTCTGCACATTAGGCCGTGTGTGACCACATAGGTCGCAGGCCATGGAAAGCAGCCCCACTCTCTCAACGTCCTCTGTCCCTGCCCCAGGATGCTCCCTGGCCTCTTTCCTCCTCCCTGCAGGGAAGGACGGAGAAGGCTGCCCCACAACACCCTTCCTCCTCCTCCCATCTCCCTTGCAGGCCTGGATCCCGCGGCCCCTCCAGATCCGAATCCCAGCCCGGCTCCGGCCCCCATCGTGGCCGAGGGAGGGATACCCTCTTCTGGTGCCTACTTTAGCCGGAAAGCCCGACTCTCCTTCCGCCACCAGCTGCACGACCTTGCATCCGCCAACGACTCCACCATTTGACGGGGACGACCAGGGGCTGAACGTCCAGGACGCTTTGCAACCTTCCGTCCCCAGACTTCTCCGTGATCCGCCTGAGCCCAGGCCCTCGTGACCTTGTCATGAAATATACTCAGAGCTCACCCAGTGCTGTGTGCAGGGGAGCATGTGTGTGCGCCGGGGTGGTCGGCGGCCGAGGCCAGGGGGCCGGGTGCTGGGGCAGAGGAGGGGAGGGCAGCCTGTAGCGGAGGGGCCGCGGGGCTGGTGACCATGCCGCCGCCGATCTCCCGCGGAGCCCAGCTGGGGCAGAAGCGGGCGTGGGGTGTGCCCAGGTCCAGCTCGGAGCTGAGGGCGGCGCGCTGTTGGGAGAGGCTGGAGGCCGGACGGGACTGGGGAACCAGGCGGGGAAGCATATTCCCTACTTCCTGGCGGGCAGTGAGGACGCGTCAGTGGGCCAAGCAGAGAGCCTGCTCCTCTCGCGGACGGGAGGTAAACACAGGAGCGGGCAGAGAGGGCGACGGCTGCGGAGGAAATTACACGGTGCTGTGAGAGCGGGATGGAGGGCGCTTCTGGAATCAGGTAGCTGGGAAGGAGCTGCTGAGAAGGTAGTATTGGAGCTGGGACCTGAACGGTTAGGAGCCGAGTGAAAACCGGGAACCCCCGTGTCGTGTGGACTCCGGTCACCGATGCTGACAGCAGGGGTCGGAGCGGGGAGGCTGGGCACGGGAGGGCAGGCGCCACGGCCGGGAGACTCCGCTCGGTTCTGTCTTGAACCTAAAACTGTTCTAAAGTTTATCTGATGGGAGGCCGGGCCGGCTCTGTCGGTGGAGCACGGGACTCTTGGTCTCGGGGTCATGAGTACAAGCTCCGTGCTGGGTGGAGAGACGCCTTAAAAAAAAAAAAGTTTATTAAAAAAAAAAAATCAGGGAGGCTGAGTCCTGGGCAGGAAAAACAGGAAGTATAAGGGCAAAACCTGTGACGTCCTAGGGAAGAGGAAAAAAGCCAGTGACCAGAGTGTCACGGAGGGGGTCCTTGATGGGTGAGCTGGGCCACAGTGAGGAGCCAAGGTATCTTTTTTTTTTCTTTTTTGAAGATTTTATTTATTTATTTGACAGAGACCACAAGTAGGCGGAGAGGCAGGGAGAGAGAGAGGGGGAAGCAGGCTCCCTGCCGAGCCGAGAGCCCGACGCGGGGCTCGATCCCAGGACCCCGGGATCATGACCTGAGCTGAAGGCAGAGGCTTTAACCCGCTGAGCCACCCAGGCACCCCTCCAAGCTATGATCTTAGATGGGGCAGCGAGACACGGAGGAAGATCAAGCAGGGGACGACACGCTCTCACTTACATTGGAAGGTCACTCCAGTCGCTCTACGGACAAGGCTGCAGGAGGGCAAGTGTGGCAGCAGCAAAGTCACAGACGGGCCCGCTGCCGTCCGGAGGGCAAGTCACGATGGTGGCTGGGATCAAGACAGGGCTGTGCAGTGAGCACAGCTGAGTTGTCCAATCGCTAGGTCCCATGCCTGAAATGCCTGTCACATCACTTACCAAGCGGGCGGAGGTTCTAGGACCTACTGTCTGGCTCAGAGCGGAGTGCAGGGGATGGAGGAAACTAGGATGCCTTGAGGGAGGGAGTACTGGGTAAACAGGTTTTGCAGAAAAGTCAAAAGTTCTCTGTGAGTTATTTGTTTTATTTAAAGATCTATTTATTTATTTTCTAGAGAAAGAGAGCTTGAGCAAGCAGGGTGGGGGGTGGGGGCAGAAGGAGAGGATTGTGGACTCCCTGCTGAGCACGGAGGGGGACACGGGGCTCCACCCCAGGACCCCAAGGTCCTGACCCCAGCCACGATCCAGAGTTGGACTTTTAACTGACTGAGCCACCCAGGCGCCCCTCTCTACGGGTATTTTAAATTTGAGGTGCACATTTGGGCCAGAAGACCTCCTCTGCTCTTTTATACTTAGTGCAGGAGCTCCCACCTCCTTAGGAAGCCTCCCTTGTAACCTCGAAAATCCCCCAGGGCAGGTTCATATTCTAGAACCAAGTTTTCCAACGCGGTTCCTACAGTTCCCTTATCCTCAGAGTTGGAGGGAAAACAGGCACCGTGACTGCACGCACACACTGAGCTCCTCTGGGTCCCCCGCTTGAGTGGGGATGGCCGTGGGGGCCCAGAGTCTGCCCTCAGCCTCCCACCCCGGGGGCTTAAGACCCGCTCACCATCACAGCCCCGTGGGAATGACAGCTTTCAGGGCTGCCCCACAGCGCTCCCAGCGCCCCCGCCCCCCACCATAATATCCATCTGTAACGCTAGCTGCAAACAAGGTCCACCTCTGCCCCAAAGCGGATGCGATCTCGCTGCTGCTCCTGACAAGATGAGGTGAGAGAGGTGGGCGTGGAGGGAGGGGACCACGAGTCTGGGCCAGAGATCCGAGGCCCTCGGGCCTTTGGGTCAGTAGCCCGCCATGATGACAAGCAGGAGGCAGGTCGAGGGGACGTGGCCCCAGTCCCAGGCAGGATTCTGACTTCCACCCTGGGCTGGAACAGGGAAGGCGGTGGGCCGTTTGTTGGGAGCCCCCATTTCAACCATACCCTGGTGTCCTAAGGACCTGGTACCATGCAGGAAAGGGAGTGTGGGGGAAGGTGGGCTGGACAAGAGGTTTGAAAACCACTCTTGCAAAGGCTTGTCGCTCCCCGCTCAGAGCAGAGCTTTGCACACACAGGCGTGGACCAAACACGCACGGGCTTGAGGTCAAGAAAACCTCGAAGCAGATTCTTTCGGACAAACTGTTTATTGAAGTTTCCGTCACTACGGGGTGTCTCCCATTGTATCCCAGAAGTCCAGGAATCAGGGCGGTGGCAAAGTGGCAATGCTGAATTTGGGAATCTGGTCTCCCAAAAGTACCTGCCGCTCCACCCCCGATTCCGCGATGGCTGCCAGGCGGATCACCCCTCCGCTGGAGCCGTCCCGCTCCATGGCCAAGGCGAGAGCTGCGAACAAAAGAAAGCTGGGGTCAGGGTCAGATGCTGGCTTCACGACAAGGAGTGAGGAACGGATATGCGGGTGGCTTGGGGTGAGGGTCGGAGTTCACAGGCTCAGAAAGCCAAGTCCGCACCATTGGCAGTGAACTGCAGACACTCGTCCTTGGTCATGCCTTCCCGGTAGGTCGCATCGACGTAGCCATAGATGTAGGAGCTCCCGGATCCCCCGATGGCGAAGGACTGCCTTACCATCATACCCCCCATGGGCACTGAGTACACCTGCCAGATGGAAAGACGAGAAGAGTCACCGGCTGTACCGTCAGCAGCACACGGACACACACCGGCCCGTGTGGGACCGGTCTGGGAGAAGTTACTATGAAGTGAGGTAGAGCCTGGGAAGAAAAACAGAAAATGGGCTGGGGTGGGGAGAGGATCAAAGGCCTGTGCCCTGCTGGCGGTGGGGGTGGGGGTTCTCACCTGCCCTCCCTCCTGGGGGTCCCAGCCCGCAATGATGATTCCTGCCATCAGGTCCTCCCGGTATCGGTAACACATCTCCTTGAAGAGGCTGGCCGCTGTGTGGACCAGCGGAGGCTCATTCAGCTCAATGCTAGAGGGTGGGGAGAGTGACAGGAAAGGTAGCGTCCGGGCCTGGGAGTCAGAGCATTTAGCACCTGGGGTCCCAACTCCCTGCGGACACCCGCCCCTCCCCTGCCCACAAGTACCTGTGGAAACCGAGCTGGTAAGTGACTGCATCGGCTACCGCCTGGGTGTCAGCCGCTGAGCCCGACCGGCAGCAGAAGATGCGGTCGTGAATAGGGGTCAGCTTGTCAGTCACTCGATTGGCGATGTAGGACCTGCAGAGTGGCAGAGCCGTGACGGGGCGATCCCACTCGTCTCCCACCCCTATCCCACTACTGCCCACTCCCGGGGCTCAGCCTTTCCCATTAGTTCCCACCCAAACTGAAGCCAGCACAGACTTTGGCAAAAATGTCACCAAAGGGTGAGAAGGGGAAATTGGGAAGTAGTGGGAGCTGGAACAGATCCTTCAGTCCAAGGAGGGGAGAGATCTCCCTTCCCGCGGGGGGCTGTGGACGGTAAGGACGGCCTGCCAGGCCAGGAAGGAAGGGAGGGAGGGAAAGACGGGATGCCCGGCCAAGATCGTCCGGAGCTCACCCAGTGGTCGTTCTGGAGTCGGCTCCCAGAACCACGCCCCCTTCAAACTGCACGGCCATGATAGTGGTCTGGGGGAAGGAGAAAGGGGTGAATCCGGGCCCCTTCCCATTCTCCGGCGTACGCAAACCCCAACGATCCCTCGGTGCAGTCCCTAGAGCACGCACGTCGTACGCCACCGACCCGCCAGCAAATCTCCCGGGGCCCCAACACCCCCGCAGAGTACCAGGATTCCAATCCCCACGTCCCCAGAGGCCCACAACGGCCGGAAACCCTCGTCCCGCAAGACTCCGGGCTCCGCGCTCCAGCGTCCCTCTCCAACATCCTCAGGACACCTCTTCCGCGCTCCAGCGTCAGACCACCTCGATCCCCCGCCCTCCCGTGTTCCAACCCACGCAGGCCTCATTCTCCCATCAAGCATCAAGCCTTGCGCACATCTCCTGGACCCCGGGTGCCTCCTCACCCCTGTGGAGACTTCCCGGCTTTCCCAGTCCGGGGTAATGGCCTCGGGACCCCAGGCCGGCGCGGACCCCGAGCCTCGAGCGGCTACTAAGGTGGCCGCCATCTTCCTCCTCCGGCACTGCCACAAAGCAACTGTCGTAAAGCGCCCTGTCACTCTCTCCAGCCCGGCTGCGGAGCCGTCTGCGGACGAAGCTAAGTCACGATTGACGGCGGAAGGGAAAGCAACGGCGCGGGGAAGGTTCTTTTGCGACGGTGAACGCTTGACGGCAGCGTGGCCGGCCGACGCGCAGAAAAGCGCCCGCGACGGTGTGGATGGCCTACGTTTCCCATCGGGCTGCGCGGGACTGACGTAAGCTGAAGGGCGTCGCGGTTCAGAGTCTTGGGGTCCGTTTGGGCGTCTCTGAGCTAGAGTGGCCGCACAGGCCTCGGTTCGCTTGGGTGTATACACCTAGGACCCTACACTCGGAGTGGAATTGCTCGGTCATGTAGGAACTCAGGCTTGGGGCGCCTGGGGGCTCAGTCAGTCAAGCGTGGGCCTTCGGCTCAGGTCATGATCCCGGGGTCCTGGGATCGAGTCCCGCATCGGGCTCCCTGCTCGGCGGGGAGCCTGCTTCTGTCTTTCCTTCTGCCTGCCGCTCTGCCTGCTTGTGCTCGCTGTCAAATAACGTCTTTTTTCTTTTTTTTTTTTAAATTTTATTTACTTATTTGACATCACAAGTAGGCAGAGAGGCAGAGAGAGGGGGAAGCAGGCTCCCCGCCGAGCAGAGAGCCCAATGCGGGGCTCGATTCCAGGACCCTGGGACCATGACCTGAGCCGAAGGCAGAGGCTTTAACCCACTGAGCCACCGAGGCACCCCACAAACATTTAAATTTAAAAAAAAATTATTTGAGACCCTTGGGTGGCTCATTCGGTTAAGCGTCTGGCTTCGATTCAGGTCATGTTTTCAGGGTACTGGGATCAAGTCCCACATCAGCTCCCAGCTCAGCAGGGAGCCTGGTTCTCCCTCTGGCTGCTGTTCCCCCTGTTTTGTGCTCGCTCTCTCAAATAAATAAATAAATAAATAAATAAATAAATAAATAAAATCTTTTTTTAAAGCCTTTGAAATTAAAAAAAATATATTTTATTTACTAGAGAGAGAGTATGAGCAGGGGGAGAGGCAGAGGGAGAAGCAGACTCCCTGCAGAATAGGAAGCCTGATGCAGGGCTTGATCTCAGGATCCTGAAAAGGCAGACACCCAACTAACTGAGCCACCTAGGCACCTCTCCACTCCAACCTTTTTCTTTCTTTCCTTCTGCTTTTTTTTCTGTTTTAGTTTGCTCTTCTTTTTATAGTTTCTTTTTAAAAAAATATTTAATTAATTTATTTATTTGAAAGAGATCACAAGTAGGCAGAGAGGCAGGCAGAGAGAGAGAGGAGGAAGAAGGCTCCCCGCTGAGCAGAGAGCCCGATGTGCGACTCGATCCCAGGACCCTGAGATCATGACCTGAGCCGAAGGCAGAGGCTTAACCCACTGAGCCACCCAGGCGCCCCTTTTTATAGTTTCTTAAGTAGGACGCTTGATCTATTGATTTAAGATCTTTCTTCATTTTAAAAATAGGCATTTACAGGGACAAGTTTCCCTGTGAACACTGCTTATGCTGCATCCCTAAGCTTTGACATGTTTTGTTTTCCTTTTCACTCATCTCACAACGCTTGCCTTGTGATTTCTTCTTTGACCCACTGGTTGTTCAGGAGCATGTTGTTTCTTTTCTACATATTTGTGAATTTCTCAAATCCCTTCCTGTTACGGTCTCTGTTTCATTTCCTTTTAGCGAATATTTTGTGACTTCGGTCTTTTGAAATTTATTTTTTTTAAAGATTTATTTATTTGAGGGGCGCCTGGGTGGCTCAGTGGGTTAAAGCCTCTGCCTTCGGCTCGGGTCATGATCTCAAGGTCCTGGGATCCAGCCCCTCGTCGGGCTCTCTGCTCAGCAGGGAGCCTGCTTCCTCCTCTCTCTCTGCCTGCCTCTCTGCCTACTTGTGATCTGTCAAATAAATAAATAAATAAATAAAGTCTTTAAAAAAATATTTATTTATTTGAGAGATGGAGAGAGAATCTTGAACAGACTCTCCATTGATGCAGGTCTCGATCCCAGGCGGAAATCAGAAGTCAGACCCTTAACCTACTGAGCCGCCGAGGAGCACTTAATCTTTTTTTAATCGTTTTAATCTTTTGAAATGTGTTGAGCTAGGGGCCCCTGGGTGCCTCAGTGGGTTAGGCCTCTGCCTTCGGCTCGGGTTGTGATCTCAGGGTCCTGGGATCGTGCCCTGCATCGGGCTCTCTGCTCAGCGGGGAGCCTGCTTCCCTCCCACTTTCTCTGCCTGCCTCTCTGTCTGCTTGTGATCTCTGTCAAATAAATAAATAAATAGGGACGCCTGGGTGGCTCAGTTGGTTAAGCAGCTGCCTTCAGCTCAGGTCATGATCCCAGCGTCCTGGGATCGAGTCCCACATCGGGCTCCTTGCTCGGCAGGGAGCCTACTTCTCTTTCTGCCTCTGCCTGCCACTCTGTCTGCCTGTGCTGGCTCTCTTGCTCTCTCTCTCTCTCTGACAAATAAATAAATAAATAAAATCTTGTAAAAATAAATAAATAAATAAATAAAATCTTTTAAAAAATTTATTGATTTGTGAGGCCTAACAAACGGCTTCTCTTGGAGCATGTCATATGTGTCCTTCTCAAGGACGTGTATTTTCCTGGTGTTGTGTGGAGTGGTCTTCCTGTGACCCTGCCGCAGTCTTCTACGTACCACAGCTGGAGCGGGTTTTTGAATTGCGAGTCTGATCTAAACGATCCCCTGTTTCAGATGAACTCCGGAGACAAAGTCCTATCTCTGTAAGGTAGTTTGTAACCTCCTCCTTGAACCTGCTCCTGACCACCTGTCCAGAATCAAGTCTCCTCTTTACTTTGTAATTTTTTATTGCAGGAAAATATAAATAATGTAACGTAAAGTTCAGCATTTTAAGCATTTTTGTCATATGATTCAGCAGCATTAGTTACATTTGCATTACTGTGCAACCTCCTCTTTTCATTTGGACTCTAGGCTCCAGCCATCTGAACCATTTCACGTGTTCAGACATTCATTTAACAAAAGGCTAGTGAATGTGTACTAGGAGACAGGCGCTGTTTGAGGCACTGGATGTACATCAGGGAACAAATTTCTGTTTAGAAACTCCCTGCCCCATGCAGCTTGCATTTCTCAATGGAAAAAAAACACACCAAATAATTACAAAACACAGCATGTTATTAGATGGTGATTCATGCTAGGAAAAAAAAAAGTAGGGAAGGGGAATAGGAAGAGTGTGTGTGTGTGTGTGTGTTGAAATTTTAGAAAGAATCATCAGGAAAGGGGCCCCTGGGTGGCTCAGTGGGTTAAAGCCTCTGCCTTCAGCTCAGGTCATGATCCAGGGGTCCTGGGATCCAGCCCCACATCCGGCTTTCCGCTCAGCGGGAAGCCTGCCCCCCCCACTTATGCAGTCAAACGCTCTACCACTGAGCTATACCCCCACCCTCCGCCTACTTGTGATCTCTGCCTGTCAAATAAATAAATTTTTTAAATCTTAAAAAAAAAAAATCATCGGGTAAGGCCTCCCTGAGGAGACATTTGAGTAAAGTCCAGAAGGAAGGAGTGAGGGAAGTCATTTCTCTATTTCGGGGGAAAAGCTTTCCAGACAGAGGGAAGAGACAGTACAGAAATCTTGAGGCAGGATCATGCCTGAAATAGTGAATGAAAATCCAAGAGGTCAATTTGGCCCGTACAGTCAGATCACGTACGACCTTTACGAAGGTTTTCATCATTCTCAGCTGAAAATATAAACCAGAAAATTTACTTCTTAAGTTCTTTTTTTTTTTTTTTTTTTCCATCTGAGTGCAATAGGGAGCCACTGGAAGGTTTGGAGCCTGGAAGTGATGGGATATGATCTTTCAAGAGACTATTTTGGCTGCTCTATGAAAACCCACAATAGGGAAACCGAGTATGGGACAGAGACAACTGGGAGGCCACGTTAATAATCCGGGTGGTAGACATAAAGGTGGCTTCACAAGGGGGCTGGCAGTGGCGATAGTGGGAAATGGTCAGATTCGGCAGATCAGATGTGGGTGGGATGAGAGAGAAACAGAAGTCAGGACGACTACCAACTTTCTGGCTTAAGTACGTGGAAGAGTGGGTGGTCATGTACTGCCCTGGCAGCGGCTGGAGGAAGTACCTGCGGGGAGGGAGGGCATCGGAAGCTCAGGTTGGGACATGTGAGGTTCGTTCCGTCTAGCAGACATTCCGGCGAAGACACGTAACAGAAGCTGCACAGACAGGATTCTGGGGTGCAGGAGGAAAGTGGGCCGGACCCACCCTTGGGGTTCTCGGCGTGTGAAACGGTCACTTTCCCGTTCCCTGTTGCCGTGGGAGCGGTCAAGGGGGCCTCTGCAGGAGCCGCGCGCCCGCTGGTGCGTCCTGGCGCGCAGCTTTCACGCTCGGGCGGCCGAACGCAGGGACCGCGGCGCACCCGGGGAGGTGCGGCTCCGGGGGCGGGGGCTGCATCGGCGGCGTGTGCGGACCGAGCCGCGCCGGGCCGGGGCTCGGGGCGCAGGGCCGGGCCGGAGACTGGGCACGCAGCCGGCACCCGCAGCCTTGGGAGTGGCTGGGAGCGTGAGTCTCCGGCTGCCGGGAACACGGATGACGCATCTTCCCACGTCCATTGTTTCCACTTCCCTCCAGCGCCTGCCGTCATCGCACGAGACGCCCCGAACACGCCGCGCCCCACCAGCGCGTCTTATTCCCACGACACCGCCCCTCGCCCCGCGGCTGCGCAGAGCGGGCGGGGCGTTACCCCACCCTGCCGGGGGCGGGCCTTCCAGGCGTCGACGTCACGCGGAGGCGTGGTCCCGGCGTCCCCGCCCACTGGGCGGACGCAGGGGCCTGCGGGCCAGACGCCGGGAGGTTGGGTCTCGGCGCGTCCGGCCCGCGGGGGGCTTCAGGCCAGCTGGAGCAGGCCGCGCTCGGCCAGCAGGCCCTGGGTGCGGTTGTAGACATCCTCCAGGGTGCCCGCCACCCGGACCAGCGCGGCCCGCGCCTCCGCCTCCCCGGCGCCCGGGCACGCGAGCTGCAGCCAGCGGCCGCGACCGGGGAAGGCGAGGAACGCGAGGCGGGCGGCCTGGCGGACCACCCAGGGGTGGTGCGGGCCCAGGGCCGTGCGGTACGCGTCGCTGCACTGCACGCCGGCGTCCGGGCCTCCGAGCGTCCCGGTCGCCACCCGGTGGAGGCAGAGCTGGGACCAGCGCAGCGCTCGGTGCAGCAAGAGCAGGATCCGGGAGCCCGAGGAGCTGGCGGTGTCTCGCGGGGCGACGCCGGGGCGCTCCAGCCGTCCCTCCCGCCGCTCCCACGCCGCCATGGCCGACAGCGACGAGTAGTGCGCCGCCTCCGGGCCGCGCACCCGAGCCTCGAGGGCTGTCACTTTGGCGAAGGCCTCGCTCGTGGCGAAGGCGAAGATGGAGCCGAGGGGAGTTAGGAACCTGCGTGTTCGGTGGCGGGCAGAGCGCGGTGGTTGGAGAGGGGGCGGGGGAGCCCCGGGAGGCAGCGTGGGGTGGGGGGCGCGAGAGCGCTCACCTGACCAGCGCCCTCCATCCGGCTAGGTACTGCGACAAAGCCACGTCCCCTTCGGGGTCCAGGCTGGCGCGGAACGGCCCCATCACGTGGCCCAGCACGCCCTGGGGACCCCCACACGGAGGCTCTTCCCACTCGGGGGCCTCCGGGGAACCCGACTGCCGCGGGACCTGGGGGTAGACACGCGCGGAAGGGGGCGGGAGCAGAACCCCTGGCCTGCTGAGTCTCCTTCGCCCAGCAGCCCCTTGGGACCCTGCAGAAATGACCCCTGGCTGGCGTCTCTCCTGCCGTACTTGGCTGCGGACGGGAGAGGGGCGCCAAGGCGCAGGACCCGCGCGTCACCCGATCCCCAGCCCGGCCCCGTGCCCGCGATCGGGGTCCCACGCGGAACTCCCGGCCCCAGCCCTATGCCGGGCATACCTGGACCAGCCGCGTTCTCTGGGGAATGCACGACTGCGTCCCGGATCCGCAGCCTGGGGTGGCGCCTGGGGAGGGGCGAGGCCGAGCGCTGAGGGCTCGAAGGGGGGGCTTAGGTCCCCAGCGTTTGGTTTTCCCGTTCCTCCCCGAGCCGAGGAGGGAGGCGAACACTCACGCGAGCTCCAAGCGCGGAGAGAAAGCAGCAGCAGCAAGAGGAGCGCGAGAGGAATCGCGTGGCGGACCCAGCGCCGCGAGATCAGTCGAGGCAACGCGACCCCTACGGCTGCTGCTGCGGCCATCGCCCCCCTTCCAGCCCAAGCCACCCCTTGTCCCTGCGCCTCGGCAGAAGCCTCCGGTGCCCTAAGTTGCTAAGGGTTAATAATTAACCTGCTAAGTCCCCTTCCCCTGTGCCCTTTGCCCCAGAGGGCAGCATCCCCGCGGGGATTCACCAGACGTAGAGGATGGGGGGGGGGGGAGAGGTCTTCGGCAGCGACCACACGTCTCTGCGTTTGCCTTCCGCGTGGGGCCAGGTGGTAGTACCAGAAAAGAGGGCCTGGGGTCGAACCAGTTCCCCCACTGAGCAATGGTGTGGGCCCTACATTAGCTCTGGGCTTGAATTCCCGCCACTGTAGATTGAGGACAATAAGAGGTACTTTGTCGATCCCACCCGAGGTTTAAATGGTAACGTATGTGCAAACACTGTACGTGGAAAATCTTCCCACAATTGCTCCACAAATCTTCACCTATGAAGTTCAAGCACAGGGTATCTGGGGTCCAGGAAGTACCCCCTTCTAAATTCACAAGCCTGCCTCCAGGGGACCTGTCTCCAGCCGGATACTTTATACGTTTACATTTTTGTGGTTTAGTTTCTGTTAAACTCCAGATTGGTTCCGGCTCTCCGATTATTCATTTTTTGGGGTGTGTGATTTAAAAAAAAAAAAAAAGTAATCTCTCTGCCCAACGTAGGGCTTGAACTCATGACCCGAAGGTCAGGAGTGGCATGCTCTACGGACTGAGCCAGGCAAGCACGCCCCCCACATTATTCTTCAAACTTTATGGACAATTTCTGTATCCAGGCCCTGTCCTAAGCCTCAAGAAGACAAAAGAGCCTTCACACAGCTCAAGGTCCAGTGGAAAATGTATCATGTCTCCCCCATGCAGACGTGGGCTCTGGTGAAGACAGGGGCCTTGTTTTTCCTGGTTGTTCTAGTTGCAGCACTTAGAATAGTGCCTAGGCCAGAATACATTATTGCTATATAAATATGTATTGAGGGGCACCTGAGTGGCTCAGTGGATTAAGCCTCTGCCTTCGGCTCAGGTCATGATCTCAGGGTCCTGGGATCGAGCCCCACATCGGGCTCTCTGCTCAGCAGGGAGCCTGCTTCCTCCTCTCTCTCTGCTTCTCTGCCTACTTGTGATCTCGCTCTCTCTCTGTGTCAAATAAATAAATAAAATCTTTAAAAAAGTAAATATGTATTGAGTAAACACAGGAAAGTGTGGCGAGCAGGCAAATCGGGTGGTGTGCCCCATGACAAGTGAGCCTTTTTTTTTCTTCCCCAAATAGGAGTCCACCTGGTGGTCATAGCTAGGAAAACACTCAGGGGAAGGACCCAGGAAGTGATGGCAGAAACAGCATCTCTTGGGGTGCCTGGGTGCCTCAGTCCGTTAAGGGTCTGCCTTAGGCTCCGGTTATGACCTCAGGGTCCTGGGATCGAGTCTCACATGGGGCTTCCTGCTCTGCAGGGAGCCTGAGCCTGCTTCTCCTTCTCCCTCGGCCTGCTGCTCCCCCTGCTTGTGCTCTCCCTCTGTGTCAAAATAGATAAATCAATCTCACACACAAAAACAACTCACCAAAAAAAAATAAAAAACAGCATTTCTTGTTCTTAGGGGTTCTTAATCCCCTGTCCATAAACTTCCTAGAATTGTTCCCGTCTGTGTATATTTTCTTCTTAGAGGAAGGGGTACCGCAGATTCTCTGGGAGTCAGGGCCGTGATCACTAAGAAGGTCCTTTCTAGCTCCCACAGTTTCTGGATTCTTGCCCCATCTCTCCCTCTAATGCTCCCTCCAATCCTGGAGATCCCTAAGATTGCTGGTTACCCATCCTCTCCAGCATTTCAGAACATCCTTTCCATCCCCTGACGGAAGGTCTCTCCACTTCCCAGTGTTGGAGCATTTCCCAGCTTGCTGACCTTGACCTTAGGCATGGTTGCTTGCCATCTCTAAGCCCCATTTCCACCATCTGCGGAGTAGAAAGGGTAACCCCCCCCTTCCAACACCTGCTGTGAAGATTGAGTAACAACGCCAGCAGAACAGAACCAGAAGTCGGGGCCTGCAGTAAATGTTCAATGGGGGGTGGTTTATTCAACTGTTGGTCAGTTCTCTGGGCCCCTTCTCCTCTTCTCCAGAGCTGGGAGCCTCTGTCTCCTTGAGCAGAGGTGGAGTCTGCAAGGTTCCCTGAACGGATTAGTTTCGGGTGTCACTTAATCCAGGAGGCCCTTCCGTAATCAGAGCCTTCAGAGGGGCAGAGGTGGTATAAATCTGCGTAAGGGGCCAGGCTCACAGAGGCTGCAGGATGGAGAGGGGGCCAGGAGCCCAGCTGCTGCTGCTGCTATGGGCCACCTGCTGGGGACATGCACCAGCAGACCGCCTGAGCGACTACACATCGGTCATCGAAGTGACCAACGGGGGTCCTTGGGGTGACTGGGCCTGGCCCGAGATGTGTCCTGATGGATTCTTTGCCAGCGGGTTCTCGCTCAAGGTAGGGGATCAGGCCTAGGTCTGCCAGGAGGGAGATGCACGACCCCGTGCAGGGAACACAGCATGACAGTCTTTTAACTGGTCCTTACCCCTCCAATCGCCCTGCCCAGGAGGAGCCCCCCCAAGGCATTCCTGGCGATGACACTGCTTTGAACGGGATCCGACTGCACTGCTCGCGGGGGAACGCAGAGCGCAACAAGCAAGTGGTGCAGTCCCAGTCTGGAAGGTGCGGGGCAGGGTCCAAGGGCCCCCCACGATGCAGATATGCCTCTTACCCTGTTACATGTCCACCCTCCCCGCTAAAAGTTTCCTCCGGGGCTGTGGGGCAGCTTAGACCTGGGGATTGGGTGGAAGACTTCCCCTCTGCCGCCCCCCTCCCACGCCCCGCGGAGGTCAGGTGATGAGACCCCACCCACCCGGGTCGTGCAGCAGCCTGAGACCCCAAAGCTGGGTCGGGACCGGGGTGGGGGAAAGACCCAGAGGTAGAGCTTCTCCCCTTCCCTCGCAGGTGGGGCGTGTGGACTGAGCCCCTGTGGTGTCCCGGGGGTGGCTTCCTCGTGGCTTTCTCACTGCGCGTGGAGGCCCCCGAGACCCCGGGGGACAACACAGCGGCCAACAACGTGCGCTTCCGCTGCTCGGATGGCACGGAGCTGGAGGGGCCCGGCCTGGCCTGGGGCGACTTTGGAGAGTGGAGTAAGGCCTGCCCCAAAGGCGTGTGCGGTTTGCAGACCAAGGTGGAGCGGCCGAGGGGCCTCCTGGACGACACGGCGCTCAACGACGTGCGCTTTTTCTGCTGCAGCAGTTAACCAGGGCGCCCCCCCTCCCGGGGGCCAGTCCCACCGCTCGCTATTAAAGCTTCTGTCTTGGCTCTGGTTTTGCTTGTTTCAGGGGTAGGAAATTGCGTCTCCCCGTTCTCCCAGCCCGAGACACTGGGCCAGGCCCAAATTCGGCTTGGGGCTCAGGAGTCCCCAAAGGCCACTGAAAGTTACGGACCCATAACCTTGGAAAACGCCCTTAAACACACTTTGACACCCACATGCGGGAAGTCCCCGGCCTCCCGAGGGCGTCTGCGCACACCTGGTTCTCATTAGGAACTCAGGCTGTTTGGTTTCTGAGCTACTAGGGACCTCAGCTTGAGAAACTTCTACCAAGTCAGGAGACGATGAAGCTAGAACACCTCAAGGTCTCATTTTCTAGAGTTTAAGCTCATTTGTCTTTTCCACAGTTTCCTTCCTTTCCCTACAGAAGTGAAAGAGTGGCTTTTCCATGTACGGATTTCCACCGGGGACTTCCCCCTTTGTCCTTGCGGCTCCCGACCTGGAACCCCCCAGCGACCCAGCTGGCTAACCCACTCACCAGCCTGCGGGGCCAATTTCCCTTTCTCAGACTTCATCTTATCTTAAAAAGTCCCTCCAGCAGCCGATACCTATCCCATTACCAGCGTGTTTTTTAAAAAAGTGAAGTAATCTATTTCCTTAAAAAAAAAAAAAAAAGTACCCGTCTTAGACCCCTGGGTTGTTCAATTCTTGAGCGCATAGAGCCCGCCTGTCTCGTCTACCGCTGGATTTGAGCGCACGCTCACAGCTCAGGGACCAGTGGCTGCAACGTGCAGGGGGTCCCGCACCCGCGCGCCCCGAGGCCCTGCGTGTCTGGAGGCCTTGGGGCGCTCCTGCGCAGACGGGACCCCCGATCTGAGACGCGCAAGAGAGTTCCAAGGTTTATTTCGAGGGCGGGGTGGGCCAGGCGGGCGTCCAGGAGCGAGCAGGGCGGTCAGCGCAGCCTCAGCTGGGGGAGTCCTGCGGGAATAAGGCAGTGAGGGCGCTGCCAAGCCGCCAGCGGAGTCCGGCTCCAGCCCCAGCCCCAGCCCCAGGCCCCGCCGCCCCACCTTCTTCCTGCAGTCGCCGCAGAAGACGCCGAGGGCGGCGTTCACCAGCTGCACCCCGCACAGCACGACCTCCAGGCACGAGGCGGCCACCAGCAGCGAGAAGAGCGTCACGTTCCAGGACACCACGCCGGGCGGCTCCTCGCACAGATCCCACAGGCTGCGGTTCTGCAAGTAGGAGCCTCTGCGGCCGGGGGGCGGGGTCACGCGAGAGGGGGCGGGGCGGGGTCACGTGAGGGGGCGGGCACGCGGAGCGCCCGCCCCCCAGCCCCGCGCAGGCGCCGAGGGGAGTTCGGCCCACGTGGAGGTGGCCCCGGCGAAGGCGCGCCGCGTCCCGGGCCCCCGACGGGCGGCAAACGCAGGGGCGGGGGCGCGCCGAGCCTTACTCGGTGTCCTGGAAGTGGTAGTCCCAGCGGCGGTCCATGAAGCACTTGGGTCCAATTCGGAGCCCGGCTCCCGACACCGAGAGGCAGTAGATGGCCCCCAGCACCCCGAATGCCGAGGAGAAGACGGAGCGCAGCATCTGGGGGCGCAGCGCGAGCGGCGGTGAGCGGGGCCGCGGCCCCCGCGTGCGCGCGCCTCACCTCGCTGGGCTCCAGGCCCAAGCGCGCGGCCGGCCCGGAGCTGCCCCAACGAGCCAGAGGCCGTGGGCGCTCGTGGGGGCCCCGGTCCCCTTCGCAGGCCCGCTGAGGCTGAGGCCGGCGGGATCGGGGGCGGAGAGGGGCGAGGCGGAGCTGGGACCGTGCGGGGGAGCTCCCGCGGCTTCAGGGGTGGCTCTGCGAAGGCCGGTTGGGAGACCCAGCCCCGGGCCCGCCCTCGTTTGGATCTTACCCTGCAGCGATTTCCGCAGCAGCCCGCACCGCAGCAGCCCTTGCCCCCCGCGCGAACCGCTGAGATGCCGGGACACAGCACCTGCGGGGGAAGGTCAGTGTCACAGCGCGGCCCCTCCCCTCCCCCTTCCAGGCATCGGTGCACGCACCGGTGCTCAACTCCCCCTGGAGCCGCTGGGGATGCCCTCAGCCCTTTGCACCACAGGAAGACCTTACCTGCATTGCTCCCAGAGGGCGCTGGGGTCCTACCTTTACCACTATGTACGCGCCTACTTCTCTGGGTTCACACCGCAGCCGACGGGAAGGCAGGGCCCA